>JBAIZL010000009.1:26839894-26927394 GCA_036971475.1 Prosapia bicincta | reverse complement strand
AATATAAATATAAACTATAATAATATTAATTATAATAATATAATATATAACTATATAATATTAATAATAATAATAATATAAATAATAATATAAATAATAATAATATAAAATACGTTTTCTTGTTTAATAATTTAAAACAACATAGGTTATTTAAATACAAGAATATTTAATATATTATATCCAAAGCTTTATCATTATTAATTATCAGTTATTTTTCAATGTAATAAATTAACATATAAAGTGGTAATTTTAAACGAGTTTAGGTGAAGCCGCCACGAGGCGCTAGTTGCACATAAAGATCAGAAGTCTGCCAGTCTAATTATAAATCCTAAGAGATAAAATATTCTGACAAAACTAAAACAATTTCTAAATACTTTTGAAGTGTTCTAATTAGTTTACATATTATTATTTAGTTTTCGTATTACACTTATATTTATCAATTTTTCATTTATTCTGGTTCATAGTACTCTTTATACATTGACCAATCCATGACGTTTTTATACATCAATTAAGAACCATTGTCCAAAACAAGATCGTATTAATTCATTAGAGACAACAATAAAACCACCCCGGCTTATAAAACCCCATCACGTTGATTGTTGTTGACTGCAGCTATATATGTGGTACGTGAGCGTATCTCCCACGTCCTCCCTGTACCCTATAATGGACCTTCCATTTTGCAGCAAAAGCACCGTTACCCATTTTGTCACGTTGCTTTTGTCAACCTGTCCCCCTTCTCCCGTATTGTCCTATATATTTTCTTCTGTTAATACATGTGAATCAATACACGTACTTTTGTGCGCACGTGCGACTTTCAGCAACTTCTTTATGTTCGTCTTTTTACACGATTTCTGGACGGAAACGAAGTCTGTAGCGTCTTATACAGAACTGAATCGTTGATATAACCTTTGCGTTCCACAGAGAGATTCATTCCGTTTAATGTACAGATTTCTTTAGTGTATGTTCAACAGAAACCAAAAAGAGGGCGCTAATGTTATTTAAACCATCATGCCTTAACTCATTCAGTTTAAAAGTTTTATTTAAGTTGAAAATAATCACATATTTTAGGAACCAAAATACTATTTTGAAAACAATACTATATTTCCCTTTCTTCACACATGCTACTACTGAAATAAAAATTTCAACTGTTGAAGAAAAAGAAACAAATTAAAAAGAAGACAAAGTTTCGGGCTAAAAAATGTGGTATAATTTTAAACTGACTAGCCAGTATGATTACCTTGGCTTTAAAGGTAAAAATGCATTTTGATTATTGGCATTTTTAAGAAAGGGTCATACATTATACCACTGATAGTATGGCAGGTGACGGTATGACATCATGTAAGCAGGGTCGAGTAGACGTTCTGTCTTTAGGAGCTATAAAGAGCGGTGAATCAGTTTGTTAGAAAGGCAGTTGGGAACTGTTAGGATTAAGGAGGGAACACTAATATCAATTGTTACTCATAATGAAGGAGTTTTAGAAATCAAGTTGGCTTGTTTGTTTATCGGAGTGTGTCAGTCAGAAGAAAGAAAATTTTGGTAACCGCTGATGTTATGGAAGTCTACACTAATAAGGAATAGGGCCTTTGCTATTCGACTGAGAATCAGTAGGGGAATTTTTAAGTCGCGTTTTTTGGGTACAGTGATAAAAGGTTGATATAATTCTATGGGGATATGGTTGATTCGTTTCGATATTTAAATAGGAAGATGTTACAGCTTACTGAAGTAGACCTGCTATCAACTGAGAAGAAGATATACCGCAGTAGTAGGAGAAAAAATGCAAGTAAAGCTCACACGTTAAAACTAAAACGCATCAAAATTGAAAGGCAGGTTGAAAGTGTTATAATTCAGTGATACCAGATCGATAGTTCACTCGCTGATTATGGTATCTAAAAATTGTACTGTAAACCTTCTAGAAGCCTACATTACTAACATGATCGCCATTTCACTTAACAGAGCAAAGTAAGCTTGCTTATCATAACATATTGTGACTTACTTCCTCTTATTTTATTAATCGCATTAACGATGGTATGGATCTGTGATAGTCGTTTATTTCTCTTGCCCGATGTTTTTCATTATTCACCATATTTTTATTAGTATGCAAAAGTTTTACAAACTTAAGATTTTCTCCAACTGTTTATTCTGCAAGTTCTTATAACAATTTCACAATATTAAAGAAAAGCTATTACAATATGAATTTGCTTTTATTTTGTTGTTGAAATTAGAAAATAATTAAGTGCCCTAATCTTAAACTAATATATTTGGTATATAATATTTATTGAGTTTAAAGTTTTTGTTAAAATTGTATTTTCAAGTCCAGTAAAGGGATGTCAGTCTGTAATCAGCAAACAATCTTTTCCATGATAGGTTACCCATGATATTTCTACATGCGTGTAAAAGTTTTCGATTTGTTTATTTTGCGAGATCTTACAGATAATTTATATACAGCATTAAATCACTAGTTTTTACTACAATCACCATATAACTGAAATAAGAATTCGTAATGAAAGCCAGTGTACGTGGATCAGAATGTCTTTGTGTTGGTTACAGAACATATTGGTGAGATAAACATTTTTTTTAAATCGTATTGTAGTGCAGGAAAATACATTCAAGTGCAAAACTGTTTAATACTTTAAAGAACTACGCTAGATTTGACGCATAAACCTGCCATATTTGATAAAGAATTGTATTGAATCGTTTGAGACTAAAATTAGGTTACAAATCGTCATAACTAGATTTATGTACTCAAACAACTAGATAGGTATAGAATGTTTATTAATGAATTTCCATCACCCTTGTTACACGTATAAATTTAAGAGCTATCTTTATATTAACAGTTAAATTATTACTGGATAACTATGTGTTGAACGCAGTCTAATATTAGACCTACAAATAAGACTCATACTTGTTTTTAGTAACTCTCAACTCCCAGCGAAGAGCCTGAAACTTTAACAGAAAAAAAACATTGAGCTTGTTGAAGAATAGTTTAATATAACGAAGACAATAGAACTATTAAACCGAACAAACTTACAAAAGAAAATTTGGAAACGCTATGATCCTTAACAGATAATAATTTCAATTTAATTGTAAATCATGGTAATTAGAGTAAACCTAATTCAAAGCTAATAGTTTTACATTTCAATTTGATATTATAAAATTTATTTTATCATTTATTTTGTTTTCAAATTGAGTAAACTAATCAGTATTTTACTATTGTAGAGTTACATCTGTTATAAACTGCCATAAATCCTTCAAGTTCACAAAATTGTATTTTTAATGTATGTAAACGTGTGTAAGCCAACAAAACACGTTTTAGCCTAAAGAACGTGTTTTATTAGAAATACGTATTAATTTTATAATAGTACAATCTATTTTGAGACCGAATTCAAGTTAAAATTGTAATGATTCTCTAAACGTTATTTAAAAGTATATTTCGAATAAATGTAATGGGTCACTGATTAAAAGTTGTGGAGTACTTTAGAATTTAAATAATTCTCATTTTACATTGTAAGTACGCAAATATTACTTTCTATAAACTTCAGTAAATATTTATACAAAATAACAAGTAAACCATCTCGCTTGCAATATGGAGAAGATTCCAGAGAGTAAAGCACTTTATGCATTTGGAGGAAAACATATTCACGCAGACAAAACAGCTGCCCGCTCGCAAAGCTATTTTACAAAATGTTCAAGTCCGGTTAAAAACAGTGGAGAATGTAAGAGGATTAAATCGAAGCCGGTGCATTAAAGTCCGAAGTGATTTACATGTTGGAAACTGAGAGACCAATGTTATTTTTAGCGTCTTGACAAGAGTGGCCGATGTTTTCAATCCTGGTAAGAGAGACCCGTCTCGACTTTGAACTTAACAAAAGAATCTTTTTACTCGACACGACGTGGCAGTGAAATAGCGTGAGTGAATCGCAAACATTGTGAGTGAAGTGTACACATATAGAGCGAATAGGCACATTGCACATATAGATTTTAAAATATGTGTAATAAATTGTTATATTATTTAATTATAAAATATATCTAAGTGTGTATATACTTATAGTTGTGAAATATGTAATACATATTTTACTACCTATATACTTACATAATTATACAAAAGTATTTTTTGTTTAAATTTTCCAATATGTATAAATGAAATCTTGTGCAATTGTGAAATTTATATATATATATATATATATATATATATATATATATATATATATATATATATTATATTTAAATATATAACTAAAATTGAATTCAATTATATTTAATTTCAAAATCATTGTATAACGTGAATTGTTCTACATACATATATTATTTGAGTTGAACTCATCTAAAAAATGAAACATATAAACAATATTCGAGCTAGCTTATGAGTTACAGTTATAAACATGTATGCACATCTCACAATTATAAAACTTTAATTTCATACACGTTTCAATGACTTATGTCATCATCATCAGTGATGCTACTAGAAACATATAACTTTAACTAAAGAAATGGAATATACCCTATCACTTTCTTACGAGAGTTAGAGCTAGATCTAGCCGTTGCCATATTTCGAGTCAAGCCTATTAATATATTTACCAATGAATAGAATGTGATTACTGCAAATATTTAATTTTCACAAAACTTTAATGTTAATAAAATGTAATCCTAACAAAATCATTTAAATTAAAGACTATATTTAAATCTAAATTAACTTACAATATTATAAAATTTTGTTGGACCTTATTTTGTTATTATTAAATGAAGTACATAATTATAAGTGAAAATATATCCCTTTTGAAAAATGTGTAAAATTGAAGAGGAATAGATGAATGGGAAACTTTATTTATAAATAGATATAAAAATAAAATTAATAATAATGAATTACTAATTCAAAATGCCATATTATTGTAAATTAATTTAGTGTTTAAAATTATCTTTAATATAATTTATTGAAATAATTTTCTTAATATTACACTTTATTATTATTTTAGTTTTTGTCAAAATTAAATATTTGTATAAATCACATTTTGTTCATTCTAAATATATTAGTAGGGTTGATTGTAATTATGCTAACGCTCAGATCCAGTTCTAACTTTTGTAAAAATATGAGAGGTTATGTTCAATTTCTATATTTGAAGTTATTATATGTTTGTGATAGCATCACTGATGATGATGACATAAGTCATTGAAACGCGCGTGAAATTAAACGTTTATAATTGTGAGTTGTGTATATTTATTGTGTTTTTAAATGTAACATAACTTTCCAATCTAATTACAGGTGGAGGACATGTTACTATAATATTGGTAAATATCAAACCGAACTTTAAAGACCCCTCTACTAGCACTTATTTTCAATTTAAGTATCTATGAAGATTTTCTAAAAGTAAATATTACAGAAAAACCTTAAACTATAAATATCTTAATTCTTGTCACATGTACAACCTACTAGATTCTATAATGCTTCTGAAGATGTTTCATTGGTAACAGAAATGTACATCATACTAGAATAGAGATATTTCTGGTCAGAGGTTTTGTGCATTACCTAATATTAAGCTGTAAATATTTCAACTAATTAGTATCGGAGAAGTATTTAATAACTTCTTTACATACCGTTTGTGCTGCGCTACATTTTGTCTACAATGACTGTTTTTATTACAAAACCAACTTTTAGTTTAATATAAATGTTTTCCATTTTACTTTATAATTGAGTTTTAAGCCCTTCTGTTCATAAAACAAATCTAGTTAGTGAAACAAACATAATTACATTGTTGAATAGACGTGTGTCTTCTATAAAATATAGGTTGGTCCTTTACACGAGTTAAGATTGTCTCTTTTTCAATTAAAACTCTGACTTCTGGAGAAAACGTTAACAAAACCTACGTTAGTAAACGCTTAGTCGAATCAGAGTATTATATTGATAAAGATATAGTAAAAAGAAAAGCCTTGTTTAATATTTTGTTTTCGAACGCAATAATCCAATTCCAATTTTCTAACATGTAACTGTAATTGTTTGATGTGTTACTTTAATAATTAAATACAATCAAGATATTTTTTTCTACCCATGAATATTAAATTATTTTCTCAAATAAAGTGTGTTAAGAAACTAAAACATAATTTTAATTGATATTAAATATATTTTATTACGTAATATTCACCTTTGTTTGTAATACTGGTTATGCATAAACTCAAAATTATTCAAGTGTCTGTTTAAGTGGTAAGAAGTAATAATTTTGTTCCACAAACTATTATTCCCAGATTATGTAAAATTTTCAAATTGTAATATTTATAAGTTGGTAAAAATAGCTGTAGAATATTTTATAACTTCTTAAACTTAAAAAAAGTTTTTAGCCAAGTTTATTAATTTATTTTATAAAATCATACACATACAACTAAACAAATTAACATAAAAACTAAGTTAAGAAGTAACTGAAAATGAACAAGAACAAATCATTCTGCATATATAAATATAATTACATTACACACACACACACACACACACACACACACACACACACACACACACACACACACCTTCACACACACACACACCTACACACACATACACACATACACACACACACACACACACACACACACACACACACACCTACACACTTACACACACACACACACACACACACACACACACACACACACACACACACACACACACACACCTACACACTTACACACACACGCGCGCACACACACACACACACACACACACACACACACACACACACACGCGCACACACACACACACACACACACACACACACACACACACACACACACACACACACACACACACACACACACACACTAACACACGGCCTCGCGCGCGCGCGCTGCGGGGGCACGCACGCAAATATGTTCTGTATAACTAAAATCTGCTTCATAAACTTATCTACTTTGAAAAAGAGGTAAAGATTTAGTAATGACTAGTTAAATTATACGAATAAAAGTTTATAAGGAAATAATTATTATAATATTCTACCAAACAACGGTCAATGGCTGCAGCATTTTTAATAGAATATGTTCAACAACACCTTAATATAAAAATAAAGCCAGCATTTTCATTGTGTGAGTAAAGTTTTCAGACAAATATATTACATCATGCTTTGTATTCTTTCTAAATATATTGTATGCAGACATTTGATCGTAGGGCACCGTTGGCTATATACGTATAAGTGTTGCAATATCCTAAGAAGGAACATCGAAACTTCTCAAAGGGACCAGTAAACCTTTATACGTGCCATTGACTTTGTTGTATTCTCAGGTTAAAATGGTTTTTCCTATCCCTTCCTTGAATTCGACTGAAAACTCCTCTTTTGTGATTGTTCGGCGGATATAGTCATATCAAAGGGACGATTGGCGTTCATCGGTTTGTATGTTCTTCAAATTGCTTTTCGATTACCTTATAGAAAAAAATGTAAATGGATTTTAAAGCTGCTGTGATGGGGATACGAGTGCAATATTTTGTTGAAAGTGAAATAAAACGTTTTTGATTATCGTAACCGATATTTTGAAAAATTACTGAAGTAATTATGATAAGTACGAAGAACATTGAATAATGTTTCAATAAATATTAAATTCTAGAGGTATAAACACACATTTTAACTAAATACCTCCATTGCAAAAGCGCATATCTGGCACAATATTTTAATATACACTAGAACTTTAATTATTCCTACTCTGAATATCGGAATCGCTGATTATCTGAATTTCATAACATTTTCTGAACAAAATTTAAGACCAAAACGTACTGCGGTTTTCAGAATAATTATTCTGTTTATATGCCTCAGTGCAGTTTTGTATAGTTGATCGCCGTCCGTCGTCAGGTCAGTCACTGTGATCGGCCTTGAATAGACAGTCATTGTGTCTTTGATTCGGACCAACTCGTTTCTTTTTTTTTGCAAGACCGTATCGTCGTTTACCCTGGCTTCTAAGAGAAACAGAATTGTGCCTTGGTTATCGGATAGACATACTCGAGGTGTACGGTGATGGACAATTTAAGATATCAGACTGTAAATGGTCAGACCTACCTTTTTAAACTTCGTGTCTGAACTTGAAAATGGTCTTAAAGTTCTTTACGAAAATCAACAAAGGCAGAAAAAATAAAGAATCGGAAGATGCCTTTTTCAAGTGGCTTTGGTAACAACAATCTACGTGAAATCCAATTTTGAGTCTGATTCTTTGTAAGAAAGCTAAAATATACTTTGGTAAAAAGCTTAGAAAAAAATACAAAATTATAAAATTGTTTACCCTCCCATTTTCTAGCTACATACATTACATACAATTTACGTTTTTCGAACAAAATTAAATGGGATCCAGTCCAAATTGAATCGGAGTTGTTACTTGGATAGACAAGGAATATAAAGGAGATTTTATTAAATCGGTATTTTAGTTACTATATACTTCTAACATTTAGTAATTTTTAATTATTGAAATAATTTACCGTTATTGCCAGTCTCCAAAGTAATTTAGCACACGTTTGGATACATCTAGCATTGTCAAATATTTCTTGTTGATGCGTTTTAGAGAAGAAATCCGGAAGTTCCAATAGAAAGAGAACAGAAGCCATAGAAGAATACAATAACGAGAAATAGCTAATAGAATTTGTGGCAATGCTGGGAGGGCCATAGACATATATTACTCAACGAAACTAGTATTTTGTGACTTGATTGAAATGAAAATGTTAACTGATTGAAATAATTTGGTACACATCTTTTTTCTATAGAACCTATGTTTTAAATTTATTTCTATTCCTCTCTAATTATTTTTTCTTGAAAACTTACAAATGCATCACGGATTTCATTCATTCTCGTATTAGCCTATTTAAAACACGTTCGTCTTGTCCTAACCAAAAATCGTTTTTGGTAAATATTATTTAACCTGATATATTTGGCCCTCTTACAATTTTCCCTTTCTTGCTATCAAACCGTTTATTACTATTCTCTACATATAGATTGTGTTCATATATATATATATATATATATATATATATATATATATATATATATATATATATATATATATATTAAATATGGTGATATTTTTTCTTGTAATATAGTTAATAAATTTAGAATATTTCAAAAACAAGAATAGTTTTATTGAATACTTTAAGAATACAATTTTCCCTTTCTTGTTATCAAACCGTTTATTACTATTCTCTACATATAGATTGTGTTCATATATATATATAAATATAAATATATATATATATATATATATATATATATATATATATATATATATATATATATATATATATATATATTAAATATGGTGATATTTTTTCTTGTAATATAGTTAATAAATTTAAAATATTTCAAAAACAAGAATACTTTTATTGAATATATTTATTCAAAGCTTTTCGCCGATAAAATAGTACCAGCATCTTCAGGAAAATAATTATCTAATAAAATCTTGTATTAGATAGTTATTTTCCTAAAGATGCTATTACTATTTTATCGGCGAAAAGCTTTGAATAAATATATTCATTAAGAGTATTCATGTTTTTGATATATTTTTAATTTATTATATATATATATATATATATATATATATATATATATATATATATATATATACATATATATAGTATGACAAGATATTCGAACTTCTGTTGGTGGTAAAAAAATTCTGTTATTAAAAAAATGACTGGTTTAAAAGGGAAACGAAATTACTGTAATCTCAAATTAATTGCAAATAGACCTATCTTAAAATCAGAATTTTAAGGAATATTTTAAATAAAAGTTTCTCTTTTTTCATACTTGGATATGATACAATTTGGATTTTAATGGTTGGGAAAAGCAATCTAAAAAATAGATAGGAATATTATTTTCATTTAAATTTCTATTTTTACTTTATTTTATTTTAGAATCTTCTGAAAAAAGATATCGTTCCTAATAAAATTACTACTGTTTTTTTTAAACATTTTTTGAAATATTTATATGTGACTACTTACTAAGATCTAACTAATATTACCTAATATGATGGCAGTTTAATAGCTCCGAAAGTGTATTATCTTTGAAGCTGTAAAAGCAAGACAAAACATTTACTTTTATTATTGTAACAATACATTTTACTGTACGAAAGGTTTATTTCGGTTAAATAGTTATTGTCTTATCGCATTTCCTCCATGGAACGGCGTCGCGCTACGGACATAATCGTGGTATCATCCTTACACCACTGTAACACTTAATAGTAATTGTTGCCAGATTGTGCAACCTTTAAAACATAATTACCCTTATATATTTAGATGCCGAACTTGAGTGGAAAAAAAGTATCACGCCTAGATATTATAGGGATGAGGGAATATGTATATAACGTGGTATTGTATTACCTTTTAAAAATAGACAAATATCATTTAAGCTACATATGAAACGTATACGATCCATACGCATGCGATCCAATTAGGAATAATAAATAAATATATATATATATATATATATATATATATATATATATATATATATTCGAGTACAATTGTCTGCCTATTCTATCATTATGATAATTCCTTTAATGACGCGTTTCGAAATGATTCGATTTTCAAAATCTAAATAAAATATATTGTAATGTTAGGGAAGGCAGAAAAATGTACTTGAAAATATTATATTAGGTATTTCAAGGAAAAACAAACAATTTCCTGATTACTGATATTTGTGTTTGATTATAACTTTCCGTAATTAGAAATATCTTGATTAGGTTTTAATTAAGGATTTCCGCTGAAAATTAGAAAATTTCTATTCTCAAAGATGTTCATTTAGTAAGGACAAGTATAGTAGGGTCGTGTTTTTGTTTAAACTTAACCGCCTCACTAAATTTTAATTTCATTTTTTCGAGAAATCTTTTACCTTCTTTTCTTCTATCTTCGCCTTAGGTTTAGAGACTCTTCCAAAAGATATTTCGTGGTCTAGAAAAAGGTTTTTACAACCATACCTAATTAGAAGATTCTAAATCATGTAATTTACAAATCCATAGTCTATTACATCAAATTACTAAATAAATATGTACAACAAAATTCTTTATACACTCATCTTCACTTCTGCTAGGAATATTTGTACATTCGAGTACATTTATCTGCCTTTCTTTCAATTACAATATTTTTTTTTGATGACACGTTCCGGAATACCTCCATTTTTAAAACTTGAATGTCACTTAAGAGGTTCTATTTAATTTTTAAAAATGGAGTCGTTAAGAAAGTCATTAACTAAGGAAAATATTGTAATGTTAGGAAAATACGAAAATATTTACTCGGATATGTTTGTACAACGAACTGTTCACTAAATACAAGATAAAGATATAGAAATTGTGGTAGAAGGCAATTAATAAACCTCAAAAATATGACTACATTTATTACCATAGACACAAGTAAGAAATTATTATCTACAATGTGATTCATATAAAAATGAATATTCCACAGTTGAAAACTACTTATTTCACAAAACATATTACTTTACTTCTAACTTATTTGTCGAACTTTATTTTCTACTATGCTGTCGGAAGTAAAATTTACTTTTCTGTGAGAAATGCGATGCTGCAAAGTTAGTTCGAATCGTAACTGACTGTAAAATACGTGACAGCTTGTCAACCAGATGAAAATTTGACGTTTAATGTATGGGTGCCAAGAGAATAAAACTTTGCGTTCAGAATAGAAACTCCGCAGAACGTGGAAAGTTTGCTATAAAACGGTTGCATTCGAAACGTCCAATTCCCATAAATACATATTTCGAGCAAAAAAATGACAAAATATGTAGCAACACATCAGAGGCCGAACAGTGGAGCCATTCAAGTCCAAATTGAAGTAACTAAATTTTGAGCGAAAGTTTTGCAACAACATTGATATTCCAAGACAAGGTGTTTTCAAAGTATCCGGCAGTTTGCCATATTTATGGATGTTTCCGACAGGAGAGAAAACTGTTGAGCGGTGGGTCAAATAATTTCCCCACGGGATAGTCTATTTTGTAGAGACCCTGCATACATGAATATTGACACACCCAATCAAGTAGAATGAAGCTTTGAAGCTTTTTCCATACCTTTATCGTTGTCCAAAATAAGAAACTTCCGATTGCTCTCTCAACTTACGATTATACACAAGAATAGATTTAAATATTATAGAGGCCTATATAAGTCTTCGAAAACTCATAGAAATAATTTATATTATTACATTAATATCATATAAAACTTTAATTTACTTTAACAATTTACAATATTATAGACATATTAAAACCTAAAACTCTTTATTTTCGACTAGTGCCAAATGATCAAACATTACATGAATAGGCATTTGTTTCGCGATCAGCGTTTTTTCACAAATAACCTAATACATATTATAAGTGACAGATATATTGTATTTTCATTTAGAGATGATGTTTAGAGGTTTCAAATTTTGTTTAACACAGTCAATGTAGTTTTTTATTCTGTTTACTAGATACATTAACAGAGAAGTGTATTAATTAAAATCACTTGTTAAATATTAACTTAAACCTAAAATGTAATAAGTTGATAATATAATTTTTGATATATAGGGCCCCTTCGCTAGTTTGAAATTTATTGCATTAGTAATTGCTGCCGGTCGAATATTTCTACTATTTGAGCAATTATTTACCACCGGCATTGAGAAATAAACCAGATTTGTCTACACCAGACATTTCACCAGACTATACTAAACATTAGTTTAAAGGATGTAGTAAGAACAGAAATGCATTCAGATAAATAAATAAACAGGGATGTATCCAGCATGGAGGATAATGGGTGATATCCTCCTACTGGAAGTCGGATGCATCTATATTTCCTATGTTAAATCACACAACATTATCTTTTTCTCACAAACGATTATATAGTAAAAGTTATACATATTATTCTACTCTGCAACGCTTTGTATATTTTTAAGGCACAGCATATGTCTTTGCCTTTATTTTATTATATATATATTTTAAACTTTTTCTTGTTTATTTTTATAGCATGTTAGCCGTTAAAAAAAATTAATATTTTTTTACACCTATGTAATTTGTACAATAAAATAATAAATGTAATTTCCTGTGCTTTAAAAACTGTATTTCGATGTTAAAATTAAAACAAAACTTTTGAAATAACTTTATTGGTTTGAGATAAAGGTAGGCCTACATATATTTAAAATATACACTGTTTTTCAGAGAGCTCGTTTAAAGTCAAAACATCGATTACCACATAAAACAACACACCATAGTATATTCCAGCTCCATTTGCAGTTAAATCAGGATATTCCTCTTCCTCGTTTATGTCCTACAGTTTTCTTTTACCTAATGTTAAGTCCAGATGACATTTATTTTTCAATTACTTTCATAGTTTTCTTGGCTTTTAATCTAATCCGCCTTCCACCCCTATTCCCATACCACTTTCATATTTGCAACACACACTACTTCTTGTTCTTTCTATGACCATCCCTTATATTTACAATATTTATTCAACACCCTAATATCCATATCCTTGCCACTTACTTCACTTATAGAACTTACAACTCTATTTAGAAAAATATTTACAACAAATTCATATAATATGTTTCTATATATATATATATATATATATATATATATATATATATATATATATATATATTTATTTATTTATTTATTTATTTATTTATTTATTTATTTACATAATATAGTGAGTTGTATATTCGACACACACCCTTAAACGTTGTATGAACACATTTATGAAACGTCAATAAAAACTATTAAATATGTCAACATTTCATATTCTTAATGTCAAATGTTATTTAAAAGTCAAAGTAATATAAATAAAAAAAAACAAAAATTTGATATTTTTACGAGTGGCTATATGTGAGATTCGCAACCACATTTTAGGCATGTTTTAACCTTATGTGTCAAAAACTCATACACTTAACTTCCAGTTAAAATCCTACTAACCAACCATTGAAAAATATTTCCGTTCTTTCCCTTCTTACTACGTAAACATTAAGTCTTGGTAAGTCATCATAAGGCATTCGTCTGTACTAATTTGGCTTATAGTGATATTCACCAGCCATTAGTTCGTTCAAGAGCTTAATTAATCAAGAGCTTAATAGTATCAACCTATTAAGTTAACGAATTTTAGAATTTATTATAGTTCGACTAATGAAACATTTTATGATGTTTAGGGCAGTGAATAAATTCAAGTTACCTACTAATTTTATTTGTTGCTTTTCACTCATTCTTAAAAATAAACGTATCTCCTGAAATATTGATAATTTAAACGATTTTTGCTTTGATCAATTTAGATCTGTAGCAGCAGATACCTGTTGAAAGTCCGATATTGTCAGATTAAACATTAAAATTAAAGTAGATTTTTAAATTAAAATAAAATTAGGTACAATATGTTGAATAAGACAATTATACTAATATATAATGATGAAACTGGATAAATAGAAAATATTATTGGCGCCGTTGACATACACAAATGTATGCATTCCAGACAGTTTTTTTACTCTACCCAACTGTGTTCTCTATAAACACAATAGTATATCACACTGATATGATAAAAAAAGCCACTTACACATTAATGCGACGATAAGGATGTCTCCGATATATATAATTATCGAGAATTAAAAGGCTTTTACGACACAAAGGTGCCGATCTTTTGGGCCTTTTGAATGTTATTATCTCTGTTCGAGTTTAGATGAGTTAGCGTGAGGAGGGAGAAAGGGAAGCGGGGGCTGGGGAACGTTCATTAGGAAACATTCATCACACCCCCTCCTAATTACGTCGGTGCACCCTGTGAACGTGACTTCACTTTTTTAATGTTAGGATTAAAACCGCCCCTCCTTTTATATATTTCGTTTACTTCTTATTGCAAATCGATTACCAAACGTTAATCGATTCACCAGTCTTACTAAACAGTGCCATCATTGTAAGATATTGATTCATTTCAAACAGGCAAAGGTTTTTACGTCAATGTTTTTATACCTTACATACTAATAGAATCTTCTGAATACTTTTGAGTCTTTTATTTTTCTGCTTGTTTCTAAACAGAGCCAAAGATGACACTCAGAGAAAACTTTGTTAACACAGCAAATTGTCGTTTTTAACCCTATAAGCTTTCATGAAATAAAATATTCTAAATTTACCCTAATACTTTAAAGGTTCTACATCATTTAAAATTTTATTTCACTTACAAATTCATCTTAAAAATTCAGTGTTCACATTATACTGATTTAAAATAACAAATAGCAATTATTACTTGTATTATCGTCATAGAAACGATCTCAGAACCTCTTCCTCTCTAGCTAAATAATCGCATTATGTTTACTATATTAGCTGCATTATGTATGTAATACATTATATAGCTATATAGGAATATATCTAGAAGCTTATAGGATAGGATAGGTTTGATTGTAAGATATTGTTAACTTTGCTTACGTAAACTGTAAACTGCTCATGAACTTGGCCTTTACTGGAGTGTTTGTATTGTGCGTTAACTTCCGTCTTGTTTTGGCAAAGTTAGTTATACAAACTTGCAAACTTCTTTCGTTAATTTGCCATTATATTCTTTATCTAACTTACTTTATTGAAATTACCAAGAATATCTATTAATGATAATTTTGGTAATTAATAAAATTGCAGTAACGTAAGACATGTTAAGCTGACTGTCTTTTTTCTACAAACAAAACTATCCTACCGACACAGACAGTTCCGTTAAATGTTCTGTTGTATAAAGAATAAATTCGTTCGTATAGTTTCTTGTATGATTATTCTTTAGGGTCGTTTTGTACATGTTTTATATTTTAGGCCCTATTCACCACTACTCGATGATTTTGCACTTTTGACTGTTGCAATGGTAGAGTGGAAAATATTTTTTATGTAAACGTTCAGATTGTAAAAAATGAAGAGGAAGTAGAATTAAGAAAACGTTTTATGCAAGTATAAAACTAGGCCTTATAAATTAGAAATGTATACATTCAAGATTAATTTATCTAAAGTAAGACAAACAATGTAGAAATGATTATTAAAAAAACAAGAAAAGCTAAACGAAAAGGTACCAAAACAGTTGTGCCCACTCTCCCGATGAACTCCGGATGTTAACTATTCATTATATTTTTCTATCCGTGAAGGAAGGTATACATACATATTTACACACACACACACACACACACACACACACACACACACACACACACACACACACACACACACACACACACACACACACACACACACACACACACACACACACACACACACACACACACACACACACACACACACACACACACACACACACACACACACACACACACACACACACACACAAACACACACACACACACACACAAATACACTTACACACACACACACACACACACACACACATATATATATATATATATATATATATGTGTGTGTGTGTGTAAGTGTAAGTGTATTTGTGTGTGTGTGTGTGTGTGTGTGTGTGTGTGTGTGTGTGTGTGAGTGAGTGTGTGTGTGTGCGTGTAGTACACAATTTTAGTACTAGCACTAAACTAAACAAAGTATATTATAGTTAAGAGAAAGCTTTAGTTTTAATACACATACAACCTAAATTAAGAAAGGAATGTTTAAAATACGACCCCGTAATTTGGGGATTGACTTGGAAATAATTACAGTGGTTAACTACCGATATCAATAACCAACATTCTGTGCAAATTAAAGAGAAGGATCATCTATTCTAAGGTTCTCTTGACTAATTAATTGCCTTGTTCAGAATAAATATGGCTCCGTATAAATCTCCTTACAAGGCTAATCACGTTATAGCTGATCACTCAAGAGGTGTATGCCAGTTACTATTGCAAGGCTTTTAGATAGCTCCTCGCAATGAAACCGTTATCTCCGCAGATTTCAAAAAGAAATGGAATGTATTCGAATAAAATATGTAGGAAGGCATCTTGCAGTAAAGGTTTTTTTAAAGTATTACCTATATTTGTTTACTCAATTATAGTTGTTTATTTCTTAAGTTCTATCACCCAATAGTTATAACAATCTTATGTTTCTCTTTATAGCCGTCCTTTAAATTCGGAATATATTTCAAGCTATTACAACACTCCATTTAATAAATCTAACGTAAAAATAAATGGACGTGGAAGGAATTTTATGTGTTTATTTCTTCAGACTGATTGTTTTTTCTCAAGAGTTAGAAACTCAAGCCTGAGTCATGGCATTATGTTACTGACGCAACCCTCCTCGGGTTATTCACTTTACACATTTAAATGCCATCGTGTTTCATGGTTCCTTATGGGACTTGTGAAACAGTGTCAGCCAATTCGCGAACTGAACTGCCATAGAGGAATTATAGTCATATTTGTCAGATGAAGAACATAAAGGGAGCGATCAATGGACAATATCTACGATGTTTGTAGGCCTTTGGTATATAGGCCTACTTTGCATAACTTCCTTTTTGTCTTTCAGCCTTAGGCACTCATTTCATATAACATATTAGCAAACGTAATTTTTATTATATATCTAGTCCCGCAGTTCAAAGGCTACGATACCTTTTTTCGCTCATCTTTGAATGCATCTAACATCCCTGATTTTTATTACATGCAATCTCACTGATCAGTGATCATTACATTTCCCTATTTTAGTATTATTCGTAGCTCTTGATCTGTGATTATATCTTCATCTTGAATATACATTAACCCACTGATCTATTCTACTTAATTCTGTTGATCGTTGATCACAACAGTCATTGAATACATATAATCCCACCAAGCTTTGATATATAAATATAATCACTTTGATATTTGATTTCACGAAAACCTGTTAATCTTTGATTATAAATAATGCCGATGATCTTTGACTGCACGTAATCCTGCCAGTCTTTATTAGATGTAATCCCTATGGGCTTTGAATGCTAGCAAACTCAATATTTCATCGCACGTTGAAGGATGATTATATAAAATCCCATTGATTTTAATTACCCGTTATCCTCTGATCCTTGATTATATGTAATCCCAATGACCTTCTTGCATACATATTTATTATTTATCAAAGTTTCAAAACAAAATATTCAAATGAAACTTAAAATATTATATTTGACTATATTTTGAATATTACAATTAAATACGAAGCTAAAACATTATTCTTACTGGCACAGATATTGTTTTATGATAAGTAACACATGAAAACCTTCTAACTACAATATGCTTTGTTCAAATGATGTAAGCTTCGACTCCAACTCGACCATTTTCAAAGCAAATATATATAACTTTCACTATATGTACTTAAACAAGAATCTTACTTGGTATTTATGCGAGTTAACTTTCAAAGATTGATACTATCTCCATCATCGGGCATCACTGACCGGGGGTTGTAGTAGATTCCGGTAAGATTCTTGTTTAAGTACATATAGTGAAAGTGATAAGTGAATACAAGAAAACAGTGTTGCATAACCTTGAAATATATATATTTACCTCAAAGGGGGGGGGGTGTTAACAGACATACACTTAAGTTAAAGATTATTAACGTGAAAATGTGGTTTTGTGTTGCATAGTCTTAATGACTAAATAGTCAAAACTAAAAGGTCTAAGTATGAACTATTTATGGTTTATGAATCGTCTGTTTATTTAATTGAACTTACCGAATTTATGGCAGTCATGTCCTTGACTTTAGTCGTATCGGGCTCCGCTATCCCACTCTCGCTCTGTAAGAACAAAACAAAATAATAAGTTGATGTATTTTAACATCTTTTGTTTGAAAATAGTTGCAAATTATCAAGTACCAACTATATAAGTATACAATTCCATTATAAATTTACAACCTACCACTAAATATATTATAAAATATACTATATAGCAGAAACCAAGAGAAACAATACTGAAATAAATAAATATAAATAAAAAATAATAAATTCTATAATAGAAAGATAATTATTTTAAAAGGCCCAGTTCATTTATTTATGATTCAAAATCAAGCCTATATCTAAATTTTTCAAATATAGAAATATAAATCTATCATATGCAGCTAATACAAATCATGAATATTATACACTAATGGTAAAAATAATTTGTGAGAAAAAGTTGAGTTTACGTAGTAAAATGTAAAGATTTTAATAAGTTTTATCTCACAGCAGTCAAAAAATAATTAAATGAGAGAGTTAAGGTTTTATAGTATAAACAGCCAAAATTGGACATGTAAACGTAGAAGGTGGAAGAAATGTAGAATCTAGAGAAACGTAAGTACTCCTGATAATGTACGACTAATTTTAACTTTTAGACTTAATTGTTTACCTGGTATTGCTTATAAATAAATCCATTTTACTGTTTTAACTCCTTTATACATAATAATTTAATTCATGAGGAAATCATTCTACTCATCAGAACTAAACATTTTAGTGTAATGTATTTCGATTTCGTCATATAATATGACGTCATTTGGAAATAAGTCCATCTTATTTACGTGTTTAGTTATAATCAGCGTTTAATATTTATGATGCATCTCTTAAATGAGATAATAAATATTTCACAAAAACGAGGAGCTTGGCCAAGTCCCTAGTGGTTCATTAGCGGGTTCCAAATTGTCCTTTTTTGTTAAGTCCAATATTTTTTCAATTATGTCTGAAAAGAACAGATGCCAAATGTCTTCTGCTTCTTTGCCAAGACGGAATCTAATCTTTGTACGATGTTTTTATTAAGACTGGGCGAATTGGTTGAACTGGCGAATCTGGCATAGGAATGCAAAAGTGGGTCAAGTTTACTAGACTGTGACAGGAACAATCTAAATATTTTATCTATACGTTGGGAATAGTGAATCCACAGATTATTCTTCCAAAAGCAAGCGATATTACCTTTAGTAAAACCAGGTCTAGATTAAGCGAAAGATAAAGTCTACGGGACCAATAGGTGCATCCTATTCAAAGCATAAAACACAACTGTTTATTTTAACTATACAAAATTTTAGTGCCAAAAATTAATGGCATTTCGCCCGTTTTGATTAGACGACGTCTGGTCGGTCTATTGTAATTTATAAATAGACATACAAATTGTGTAATTCAATCAACCATTTGGTAATTATTATGCCCAAATTAATTTTGCTTAATAAGTGAGTTGACGTCTTGTTGAAATAAATTATATTGTGAAAATATACTCTGAACTTCATGGCTCGGAAGTATCCAAAAGTTCAAAACCTAGTTTTCGAAGCACAATACATTCTCTATAATCCGGCCCTTCGCCTATCCGGCATTTTCATGAAGAACGGAGGATGTAAACACAATAAATATGTAAACATAACTTGTATATTTTCATTACATGTCGATGTCTGTGACTGGATGATCTTCAAGCCGCGCAGCTCGGTTCTAGCTATGTAGTTCGTGATATACAAGCGACTTCGAGCCGAATGTGGCTGCAGCAGATTTGTAGTGACTGCTAATAGAGTACAAGTGAACAATGTTGCTGCAATGTAAACGGAAACATATTTATTTTGGTTTACCGTTAAAGATAAGGCAATCTTTCATTGTTAAGTACAGTCGAGTGAACTTATTCTCGTTTTATCATTTCAAGTACAGTAAAGGACTTTTTCTTATGTTTTCTTTATTTTGGGGCAATATTCGTAGAAACTATTCAATATACATTGTGTGTGTTTAATGGACTAGTAATCCCGTAGTGTCCTAGTCCCATATCTGTCGTATTAGTGAGATTCTACTGTATTTCCCATTAGTCAATGCCCAAACAGCCCACAGCAAGAAAGTGTTGGGTATTTTGTTTTCCAGAAGTGAGATTACTACGGGTTCTTGTGACTTTTCTTGGGACCTACATCTCTGTCAAACTCCCACGCAAATACCGTGTCAAGATTCCACGCTAATTTAATTTGAAATATAAACCTTACAGGATTGATGGTGTTTACCTTTCGAAAAGAAAATAAAGAACGTGCTATGGAATCGATCCTCTTTTGATGAGATCTTCCAATACATCGTCTATGTCTAACTTGTGTGGAAAGGTGCTTACAGTGCTTATCTGAATAATTCTGTAAACCTTTAAGTGAACTCTGTGCTTTACTGTACTTAATACTGTGTTTAAATTTGAACATAGTGTCGTGAAAGTGGTGAAGATGAGTAGTGATGAAAACGAATCGCAAAAGCCTTCTTCATCAAATTTAACCATGAAAAGGAAACATAATAGAAGATTGAGCGACACTATGAAAACATTAGGGCTACGAACTAATTGTAATATAAGCTGCTTCGTTGTTCTGAAAATATAAGCGATGAGGACAGAAATGAGCTCATTAAACAGTTTAACTCATTATGCTATTGGAATGGGCCACCCTACGTGAATTGTATGCGAAATAGAGAGACGAAGGCCTGAAAAAGGAAAGTGCTGAGATTGAAGCTTTAGATACAATGTAAGGTTAGAACAAATAACTCAATTACGAAATTCGTTGAGTAATTACATCCTTTCATGGAGTAACAAGACGTAGATTGGCTACCATTCAAGGATCAATGAGAAATTCTGGTGCCTCACCAAACGTCATTAGAGGTAGTCATAAATATCGAGGAGTCATAGTAACGGACAGACGAATGCTGTACGTATGCACATAAACTTCCTAAAAGAGAAAATATTATAGCAAAGAGAAAATCAACAAAATATATATTCCATATATAACTTTCTGTAATTAATAATATTCGGAGTTATATTTTGATTAGTTTCTTATTTTGCCATCGATTTACCTTCTTTAGACAAAATTACAATATTTTTGTCTGGAAAAACGAGCTTGTGCCCAAAATCAAAGTAAAAGTATTGCATATAATATCCTGACTTTAATCCAGGTTGGTTTGAAAATATTTTTCCATCACAAGTAAAATCTGCAAAGTTAATTACAAATATTCCACTATTTCTATACGAAAGAATTACACCTTGATTTATCTGTCCTACTAACTTTAAATAAAGTTATAACACGTTTTTTACGTAAGCTCTTCATTTGTCCCATAAAAGTGTTTGGTTCTTGTTAACATAAATTCTACTGTGAAAAGATACTATCAACGTCATGGAGCGAACGTATCCAATGGTTTAAAACAGAGGTCATGAAGTATTTTTTAACTAGCCAATGCCTCTTAAACATTTGCTCTATAAAAGTGTTTAGTTCTTGTTAACATAAATTCTACTGTGAAAAGATACTATCAACGTCATGGATCGAACGTTTCCAATGGTTTAAAACAGAGGTCATGAAGTATTTTTTAACTAGCCAATGCCTCTTAAACATTTGCTCTATAAAAGTGATTAGTTCTTGTTAACATAAATTCTACTGTGAAAGATACTATCAACGTCATGGAGCGAACGTATCCAATGGTTTAAAACAGAAGTCATGAAGTATTTTTTAACTAGCCAATGCCTCTTAAACATTTGCTCTATAAAAGTGTTTAGTTCTTGATAACATAAATTCTACTGTGAAAAGATACTATCAACGTCATGGATCGAACGTTTCCAATGGTTTAAAACAGAGGTCATGAAGTATTTTTTAACTAGCCAATGCCTCTTAAACACTTGCTCTATAAAAGTGTTTAGTTCTTTTAATAACGTATATTCTGAAAAGAATGAACTAACACAATGAGGTTGCATTTTACGAAATACCTCCAATTAACTAAGCCATATAAATTATATGTACATAGTATTATATATATATATATATATATATATATATATATATATATATATATATATATATATATATATATGCTCAACAATAGAGATACTATCAATCTTTGAAAGTTTCGAATAAATACCAAGTAAGATTCTTGTTTAAGTACATATAGTGAAAGTGATAAGTAAATACAAGAAAACAGTGTTGCAATGTTATATATATATATATATATATATATATATATATATATATATATATATATATATATATATGTATACTCAACAGGGGAAAGAAAATATCTTTACATTTGACTCTAAGAACTGTAATACCAGTATGACCCTTTGTATTTACTAGATTTTCGTTGAAAGTAAAATCCCCTAATGTGATACTGAGTCACGTCGCCAACACGTCCTCCCCTAGTGAGGAGGTTATGAACATGTATCTCTGAATGGAACGTTGAATTTATTTCTAGAAACTGTTACAATAATAAACAATTTGATAACTAATAAATAAATATATAATATAATATGAACAAAAAATGAAATTACATGTATTTACTAGTATTTACTAGTATTTACTTGTAAATTGTAAAGTTACTAGTAAAATACTAAATTTACTTGTATTTATTACAATTTTTTATATATATATATTTTGCAAATTTTAATGATCAAAATATTATAAAAAACCTTTGAATGATTCAAGTTTATCAGCTTCAACCTAGATTCATTGCCTTTTTTATACTTATGAAGGTATTTTCTGGTGCTCCAACTTTTATTTATTCTGGTGATTAAATCCTAGGCTTCAGCCAAACTAGGAGTAACTTGAAATACATTTTACAAACTAGTTAGCTGTTTATAGTCAGTTATACCTGTCACAAATATTCAGAACGTGAGGCGTATCTGATACATCCGAATAAAACAAAACAATCTCGCTGTATTACATTTTTAACACGTTCACAACCAATACGACTACATACCCTACGATAACAGTGTAGTAAAGAATTATGAACAGTCCTAAGTAGGATAAGGCAGGAAGACAAATCCTCTAAAATGGTTGGTAAATGATAAAGAGAGAAACAAGTTATCAGATGTGCTGACTCACGTACCTGAATAGACCCACTTTCTAAACGGATCAGAAGAACAGATTATCAATATAGTTTGGAATATATGATATATAAAAAAAACTGTATATTAATTTCATTTAAGTAGTACCTAGTGTATATATGGGAATACTGAAGACATCGTTATAAACTTGATTTAAATACGGAAAACAAACGAAAATATATCAAATATAAAAACAAAGTGAAGCTATGAAACCTGGAAAGTATGCTGCCTAATAGTGGCATTCATTAACGTTTAAATGTAACAAAAGAAAATTCGTTGATTTTAGTACAGTAAATTAACCCCAGGATATAATTTAAACAAATAATATCAAAGTTACTTGATGTAACTATTAACAATATAATGTGGTTAAATTTAATAATAAATACACAAAAACCTCTTAACCACAAAGGGTATTATACCCTTATGTACATTTCAGTTACCAAGTAACCATCCTCAGAAGGATAGCATACAAAGACTTAGTACAAAGACAGTCTTTGTATGTTATCCCTCTGAGGATGGTTACTTGGTAACTGAAATGTACATAAAGGTAAATAAAGAAAGTTTGTGATTAAGAGGTTTTTTGTGTATTTATTATTGCTTGATGTAAACATCTTGAATTCACTGATTACACTATAATTAAAAAATACTTAACTGAGTGAATACATAGGTCTTACTTGCTGACACGTTTCGAAACAATCCATTTACAAAGCAAAGCCTCCGAGTGAGTAGTTTTGTATCGTAAAAGGAACGATTGTTTGGAAACGCGTCACCTTGTAAGCCGTATGTATTCACTCAGGTATTTTTAATTATAATTTAAATATTATCATATTAGAAAAAGAAAAAAAGATAATCTCTATCATTTGGATTTTCTTCGTAACCATTAACATAGGCAACGACATATATTCTACCTATGAGACGTCTTTGAATTAAAAAGAAAATCGCAATAACACGATAATACCTTGTGATTTCACAATAAAATTTGCTTCGACGGAACCATTGATCCAGATATTTGTGTGATTTGATTGGAAGCGGATCTGGATGTTTATTCAATTACGTTACGGACTTGCTTCTCTACGAGTGGCCAATTAATTAGAGTTTTCATGTTGCTCCGTCCGCGCGCCTGCCAATTAAAGCACCGTCCACTTTTTTATCCCTCGTATTTAAATAAAAAAAAGATAGCTTAACATTACAAATTTATTGGTTGGATGGTCAAATTCAGGTTTAATTGAACTGGTCTGAACCCCTTATAGGCGGATCTAATTTTGTTCTAACCACAACAAATATTTGACAGTTTCATCAAATTGTTTTAACCATAATTGTTTACAACTATAAACTGAAATTATAACCCGTATATATATATATATATATATATATATATATATATATATATATATAAATAATAATATTTTTTAAAATCTATTGTATAATATTTTTAAAAAAATGTTTATTATGGAATAAATTATTTCTAAGAAATCTTTAAAAATTTGGAATGTAGGTGGCATTGAAAGAGAGACATGAAGTTCCTGGTACGAAATAGATGGGAGGATCATAGCACTCTTGTGAGTTGTGTACTCTCTATCGGGGTCATGTACAAGTAACAAGTTTCAAATCCCTCACACAGCCTGTAACACAAAATGTAGCTTTGACAGGGTTGTACAACATCGGGTATTTACAACATATTTAGTGAAAAAGAATTAAATGATAAAATAAATATATTATTTTTCTAAGCAATGACCTAAATAGATGATCCTTGTGAATTAAAGTAGGAATTATAAAACTGGAAATTCTTGTGTTGAATCAGTTGCTTAATTAACTACAATAGATTGTATGAAAACGCTTTGATTATAAACTCCCTTCAGCCCTCAACTGTAATTATGCAACTAGATATAAGCGTTCGTCCATAAAGCTAACAATATTTACTTTTCAAGCTCAATTATTGCGTTATTAAATTAGGTACAATATAAAGTCCAATGTTTTCCTTGTTTGAGAACCAAATTCTTGACTTATGGGGATGCAATAAACACTAAACTGTTTACAAAACGCCTAAAATATTTTAATAAAATCGATATAAAAGAATCTATTCTTAAAACGTTTAATATATTTTTTTTAACTAAAACATGATTTCTATCAATTTTAAGACCTAAATATTTCGTACTTTAGCAGGACAGTGATGATAGGTTAAAAAGTGTTTTCCATTCGTTTAAAACTTGAAAGGTAAAACGCAATGGATATTTCGGTTTAAAATATTACAGCTGACTCTAACAATCACATAATATTGAGATATGTACTAAGTAATGAAGAATTGGCAAAACTCATAAACAAACATCTTTTTAAGTAAAAAAAACATTTTGCACAATATGACCTTAAAAATTGTTTCCAACTCATAAAATATTGATTAATATGTTTATTTATAAAATTTCATTAAAAAAATATTTATTACAAATTAATATAAATAAAATAAAATAGTATCTCTAATAGTAGTCAGAAAAAAAAAGAAATAAATGTATTTGTTCGATGAAAGTGATCTGGTCCATTTTATGGACCATAGATATATAATCTTCCTCGAAAACACTTATATTCTACTACTACAAATCTATGAGAACATGCTTGATATTACTATGCCAAAAACCTGACACTATGGGAGAATCTGTAATTCACGTCACAAATACTATCTGTGAGTATCCGATGCGAGGAAAGTGAGAAATCTTTTACGATCCTGGTTATAAAATTCCACCAAGGACGAACCGTAACTTGTGTTATCTAAGGTTATTGTAAAAACGTCTCACTATGTTCAGTATCTGTTACTGGGATTACACTGTTATTTAAAAATTGGAGTTTCATTTTTGTGTGTGTAGGGTGTAAGTGTGTGTAAGTTGATATGTTCTAAGTTGATATGTTCACTTTTGAATCGAAGGTCTATAATTTTCCTAATATAATTATTTGTTTATATTTACATGAATTCTAATTAAACAAAATTATTTAAGTTTCTTCAAAAATCGTCTTTGCTCCGATTTCAAAAAATGTACAATACATTTTACAATTTATAATTTATATGCATACATATAAATTAGAATTTTGCAGTATTCTATGACGGTACCAGCCCGTGTCTAAGTTATTGTAAACCTATCAAGGGATAACTGTCTCCGAGGGAAGGCCAACCGTTCCGTCAAAGCCAAAATGTTATACAAAATCGACACTCCCTTGAAACAAACTACGCCTCTTTAAAATTAAAATAAATAATAGAGGAAGAGTTGGTAAATATTCATACTGTATAAGCTCCGCAGTTTAATGCGAATAATAGACACAAAATTTAAAATTAAAAAGTTGAACGCAATGACGAATGTTTCTAAGGGGAAAATAAAATGTATCTACCCAATATCTTCTTGATAAATAAGCATTTTCCATGAGTTATGGTTAAACAAAAATAATTATAATGTAAAATCGGAAACGTCGTATAAAACCCTTATCTTGACCCAGTAGAAAACGTATTTTTAAAGTAAACAATCCAACTCCAACAAGTCAGCTGCCCACATTCCCACTATAAGCTACTATCATATGTTTACGCTTAACCTTTTCCAAGTGAAATTTTACTCTATGACATCTTCTTACGCCTCCGGTATGTAACAAGCCTGACAAGAATGCTACACTGGACATTTGAATCATGCCACTTCTAAATACCTTATAGAATAATTTCAGTTACCCCCTTTCAATCTATTCCTTTCTAACATAGATCATAGCAATATTTATAATAACTTTCTAAATAATGTAATAGATAGCTTCAACAATTTAGGTAGCCAAAATTATGGTTTTTTAAACATATATAAAAAAAAATTTAATACAAACATTTTTATTTTATTATAAGAAAAGGATTCATCAAACTAACATTATCAAAACACGTACCGTAATGATTATACGATAATACAATAGTTAAACAATGCTAAATGAACTCCAATTATATATAATCACAATCAGAAAATGTAGTCTATTTACAATAACTCACTATATGTTGCTAAAGAATAATATTGTCCATGGTTGTATTACATTTTATATAACTACATTATTGGTAATTAAAAGCTTGAGTAGCTTAAAAAAACTGCAGAAAATTTGCCAATATTAACAAACAATAAATCAAGACACCCTTATAATTCCACTATTTACTGAATTAATTTAGGCACAGGTTAGGTTTTAAAAGAACATACAAAATTTTCTTCAGTAGATTATATAGACATGGTCTACTTCCTTCTAACTTAATTTAATTATAACCATAACTAAAATTCCTTTTTGTTCCGCAGATTTTAGGTATTTATTTTGGAAAAATAATTATTATTGGAAAATATTGCACTTAAAACTAAAGTCTAACCTCATTACACTGTATTACTTTAGGTAGTGTAAGAGTTTCAAAAGGTTTTCTTAGCACATTTAGTGTAGGCAACAGTGTGTTAGAGTTAAAACAACACTCACTGTCTAGAAACCATTTTATAAATATTAACTTAAGAAATCGTCCGTTGCATAAGGCCGAAACAATCTGGCAAGAAGCTTCCGAGTCACGGTGTTTGAGTCTTTCCAGTAGTGGTGCCACAACAATAAAACATTTATCAAGATTTTAACAGCTATAAGAAAACATTTGATTTGTATGATTCTATATTGATAAAATACAGACGTATTTTTAAAAGATATATGTTTACAGTATATAATTAAATAATAAAGTTTAAATAAAACTTCCAATTTATATGAATTAGAACATTTAATAAAATGTTCATTTAATAAATGCATAACATTTAATAATTGTTATTTAAGCATAATATTTTCTGTTACATTAAATCCGCAATTATTTTCTTTTGATGTTCATTTATAAGGTAAATGAACCACGCTGATAATTATTCGAAACCCCGCAATCTAACTAAGTACGTGTAATTAATTTCCAGCCTACATCGTGTAACAATATTATTTGAAAGTTACGATTTTTTAATAATAATAATTAGTCATATATTTTAATATTTTACTATTTTTAAAAGAAGTTTGTGATATTTATAAACTGAAGCTAATTTAACCCTAATTTCTTATTTGTTTATGTGGTAAATAATTAAAGACATATATTAATTCTATTCAAATTTTCACAATAGAAAAATGCATAATTTATGTAACACACATTGTAATAATAATCTATAACCACCAATGTGTAAGATACAGACTCAAACAGATAACAAGGGGATGTGTAGATAAAATACGCGTCACTTTAGAACTATGGAACTGAGAAACCGTAAATCGATAGCGATAGTAAAATGAAGAAAATAATCCCAAAACACAAAAAGTGACAAGTAGACAAATGACAAAATACAAATGATAAAATAGATGCAAGGTATAATAAATGCTTACAAAAAAAAAGGAAAGTTTTATTTTACCTATAGTGTGTTATCAAAAGGGAGAAATTTTAAGCAAACTTGTCACGAAAACTCTAAAAATTAGAAACAATAAAATTTGAAAACAACAAAGAAACAATGAAAATTAGAAATACAAGACCATTGAAATTTTCATTTTTATCAAAAACGGTCATAATTTATATCCATGGTAAAAATATTTCACAAATTCTCTACACACACGCACGTGCGGACGCGTACACGCACGCACGCACTAATTCACACACACACTCACACACATACACAAACACACACACACACACACATACACACACACACACACACACAGAATCACACACGAACACACACACACACACACAAACACACACACACCCACACACACACACCCACACACACACACCCACACACACACATCTACACACTTACACACACACACACACACACAAACACACACACACACACACATACACACACACACACTCACACACACACACACACACACACACACACACACACACAAACATACACACACTTACACAGACACACAAACACAAACATAGACACACACACAAACATAGACACACACACAAACATAGACACACACACACTCAAAGATATATCGAATCGTGTTAATTCTTAATTGGTTGGGTTTAAAATTCGGAAAAGGTGGGTTCAAATCCAGTTTTTCAACTTGGTGTTGCTGTTAGAAAACATTAACTATGAATATGTTGACTAGTATGTCGATAAGTTAAAATAACTAAACAAAGTTTTGCAATGTCATATAGTATATAAATACTCTTTTATAATTTTCGATATGTAGCCTATATAAATTTAAAAGAAATACGCCACAGTATATTGAGTTTATAAAAGTTCTAAAATCCCAGAATACCTACGAATAAAGTTTCTCTAAAGAGCAACGATATAGAAAACTAATTGGCGATTCAGAAATAATTTAGTCACATATTGACAACATCTCCCCCCCCCCTCTTATGTTTCGAGGATGCAACTGACGTGATGAGTTATTTCAACGTCCTTTCTTAACTATATAACCCAGAACAAAAGCCGTTGCAATATCAAGAAGTAATGTTACTCATGTAAACGTTAAGAGAGTATTTTATGAACATTACTCGACATATGCTAACGCATTCGCCCTGAACCCGTTCCTTCCTACATAATCCCTGTCTCTACCAGTTAACAATCCATTGAGTAAATGTAAACGTGAAGGCTTAATTACTTAAATTAACCTTGATTATTAACTTTATCTAAGTGAGATGTTTGTGGAAAATTTTCTCCGACCTTTATTGTGTAAAAGGTTTTTACGAAGAAATATTGACGCCCAATAGCTTTTTATATCTCTACTTTAAAGTTTGATATTTTTACTGTTCTGTAATAATAGAAACAGGTTTTGGATATCATCGGAAGAAATCATTTGCCCGTAGGTTATTTTAATTATAATTTTTCGTCTTAGGCTCTATTATTTCTGAATACTCTTGGTCAAATTGTAAATGTTTTGATTGTAGTATAATTCAATTTATTTTTGTTTTAAAATTGAATAGTTCAATTTAAATAAGGCAGAGCCTCGCTATTCGCGGGTTTAATATTCGCGGTTTCGCTTACTCGCAGTTGGTAAAATTGCAAGATATCCCGCTAATATATATTGTATTAAGAAAAGACAATATAATCACTGTGTAGTTTGTAGGATAATGTGTTCTCGCCCTATTTATTTTGTACAGTACTGTAGTTATTTATCACAAAGAAATCAGGTTGTTCTCCTAACATTCGTTGTAAAGATTCCTATTACTCAAAATATAGTCCTTTCCTTATTTATAACATGTAGCGATATCGTCACTGACAAACAGCGATGAGTCAATCCGAAGCCCGCATCCAACTCCATACATAAATTTGGCATCACTTTTGTTTACTAACTGTTAATTTTATGGTTTTGGAAATCCAATCATCAACAATCGTATTCGGCGGTCGTAACTAACTCAGATTTTGATTTTTCCGTGAGTTACTAAACAGGTGTTGCATTCGATTGTCGTGTGCTGTTAGTTTTGGAAACGTCACATCTACTTGTGGAAGTGTTTAGTTCGGATTGAAAGAAAACGTAAATAACCAATAAAAATATGTTTGTAATTATGTAGTACGTAAATATACCAAACTGTTTTATAAGTGTACAGTATAGCTGTAATTAGTGTTAACATTTTTTACGTGGAACGTTTCCTTACTCTTTCCATATACAGTTGGTTTTACTATTCGCAGTAAGTTCGCAGAATGTAACCGAATAAACTCTGCTCCTTTATTTTTATTGCCTTCTCTTAGTTCACACTTTTGTTATATATATATATATATATATATATATATATATATATATATATATATATATATATATATATATATATATATATATATATATATATATATATATATATATATATATATATATATATAGTTCGAACTTTCAATCGTTACTAAAATACTTATTATTCATCCAGTTAAGTTGAAAAATATATTTTTAAACTTGTAGTGGAGAACCTTGATGTTAATACAGTTTTTTTCAAAAAATAATTTATTATTTAAATCGACATAAATTTTAGTGTTATATGAAGACAAATCTTTTCACAAAAAAGGCTAGGTATGCAATATAGTTATTTCGTTAGAACTGCCATGAAGTGATAACATATGATTTCATATAACACCTGATTTTATGTTATAGGTTATGTGGTAAAACAGCTGTTTTAACCCATTAGTAATATTAATTTATTTATATTAAGTGTAATTTATTTAATAAAAAATAACTAAAATAAAATCTTAAGTAGGAATTGACTTCAAACAATTATGTTTATATTACTTGTTTAAACTAATATAATAATTATAGCTGGAAAGTTTTTATGTAGAAAATGTTTTTGCTGACAACTCTGTTAAAAAAGAAAAACTAATCTTTTGTTTAGAGAAACGAGTAGTAAACTTAGCGTTTCTCTTCCAGCTTTAGAAACGTCAGAGTAATCTAATTTAGCGCGTAAGGAAAGAAGTTGATTATAGGAAATGTGCTGTCAAACGATCTCGCCAAGACCATAACACAGTCAGGACACGCTAGGATCGCATTGTCTTCCTTCCGCTGCTAGGCGGCTAATCCGATCTACAAATATAAGCATATTAAACACTTGAATAGCTTTTACTTGATTAAGTAAAAGCAATTTTTTATGAAATATAATTTTGCAATTTTTTATAAAAAATACAAATGTATTTTTTCCTTTTTTAACTGAATATCAAGTATAAAATTAAAATAGTATTATGAGTTTTGGTTTTAAGGAATACGAAGTATTAAACTAGTTGTACCTTGAAGTTATTTACAACAAGTTAATCTCTTATAAAAAATGATTGACAGATTAATATGGTTAAAAAATATAATTTAAAAATGGATAAAATATGATATGGATAACAAAAATATTGTTTATCTTGGTGTAAAAGCGCCACATAAACTAGTTATACCTTCTTGTTCATCAATTTTATCCTGATTAGTTGAAGTTATTTACAACAAGTTAATATCTTATAAAAAATGATTGACAGATTAATATGGGTAAAAAATATAATTTAAAAATGGATAAAATATAATATTGATAGCAAAAGTATTGTTTATATTGTTGTAAAAGTGCCTCATAAAATAACACCTTGTCCTTTGAAAATGATACCACGACCGTTTCAATACCTAAAAATACTAAAAATAATATATTTAAATTCCATGACATCAATATTCCTCCCTACAGAACCAATCAGACTGTGCAAGATAATACATTTCTTGCTTTGTAAGCAGAGGGATTGGTTTGAATATGCAAATCGATAAATATTATTTATTTCTTAAAATTTAATGTTATTTTACGTTATTTTATAATAATATTATTAAAAGCATACAGAAAGAGTTGAAATAAAATAATTTATTGTGGTTCTTCTTACCAATGATTCAGTTTTATAGCCCAGAATGCTTTTAACCGAAATCAAAACTAAAACTTGATATACTACTGATATATATAGTTACAACGATGAAATCATAAATGGGTTAACACCCAAAGATCCTTTCCAATTACCTAAATTATAATAACAATATATATAGACAATATTAGTTTACAAATTATTTTTAAATGTTAACTAGCCTAAAATAAAACTAACAGAAAGTAAATAAACCTTGTGAGGTTATAACCACTTACTATTGTATATCGTAAACACATTTCAATGTTAACTAAAAATACAAACGGATACTATTATAAAATAAATAAATGTATATATATATATATATATATATATATATATATTTATATATACGATGTACATATGTTTATGAATTTCAGAACATTTGTTCATATAATATATAAAAGTATGTACAATTTTTAAAACGTATACAATAAAAATAACCTTGAACATGTAAACCTTGAAGGCTATGACAAACATTATACACAAAACCATTATTACTAAACAATAACTTGATAAAAATTCTACAACTATTATAAAAAATTGTAGTTATTTTTATGTCTAATCAGGCTTTCTGTCTATTACTCACTAATTACCAGACTAACATTGAGGTAATTGTAGGAAGAGAATAATTAGATACAACGAAAGTGTAAACATAAGCGAAATGCATTAGAGAATCCATCCCCCCTCAGGATCAGTGTTAATTAAAGATCGATAAGAAATCTTAATTTCACAGTGTATCAAACAACACAACCATGACAGAGAAATAAAAACTGTTAATAATTTTAGGTAATTAGCTTAGATGTATTCACAGAAAAAAAATAAATAATGCTACGTCAATGTTATCAATTTTCAAGAAAAAATTAGACGTTGTTAAGTTAAAATATGCTAATCTTATTTGTATTTTTAAGAATGGAACTTCCATACTATTTTATTATTTCTATTTGTTTAATTAATAAAACCACTAGATTTATATTTACAATAACTGCAGTATAATATTTTCAAATAGTACTAAAGATTTAGGATGAATATTGCAAACATTATAATATTCCCATGAATAGAATATTACTCCCAAACGTTTTCCCTCGTTCTCTAAATAAGACTGAACCGCTTGAAACTTGCATGTAATTAGTATAGACGCGATGCGTGCGAGCGAAGTAGGGCAGGAACGGAGGCGATGGCCGAACTTTATCGGCGCGCGCACCGGCGACCTTTAAAACAAAGCCAGAACTGTTGTGTATATGTCACTGCCTGCCATTAGACACACTTCACCTTTATGTCCAATCTATTCGTAGGACAAAATAATGGCATTCAGCTTGTCGCACAGACTGTTTCGTTAGCAGATAATGAGTGGATGCAGTTGCTTGCGACTTGGCAATACACCGCAGCGCAACTGCAAATAATAAACGGGATTTATTAAGCGTCCATTAAAATTACAGTGAATTAAAATCCAGATCGTAAGTGGCTGCAAATTTATAATGCTTGCATAGTTATTTGGGCGAATTTGGAACAATAAAATGTAACAATATGTACAAGTACTGCAAAAGTAGGCCTAAATGTGTCATGTAAGCAACGTAAGAGATGGAAAATGCAATGAGTAAAAAGTGACTTATACTCTGTATAAATGCATGTTGGTAAAGTAATTTCGCCTTTTTTCACTGCCAAATTTATTTTGAGCCCGATTCGGTGATTTGTACAATAGGATTAGGAAATTTTTAGATGGGAAAAATCGAAGGCTGGGATAGACACAAAGGTTACTATTCACGGATATGGTAAGATCTGTAGAAAAGTAAAAATTAGTTTGAAATTGTTTATTGTAAAAAAGACATAAGGGAGGTTGTATTAAAAACCTTACACATCCAAAATGGGGATAGTTATGACAAAATGACGACTAACCATAAACTATTATTGTTTATAAGCAAGGATATAAAAATTAGGATATTCTCTATAAACCACTACTAATTGCTGAAAATTAAATTAATAATCGGGAAATCAAAGATATTAGGACGGGGATATTTTCTGTTCTAATTGTTGGAATGTTTTAGTAAATTACGTTCGTATTGGGTAATACAAAATTATTAGAAGTAGATTATTTCTAATCACTGGTATTTGCAGTGAATTAATTATGATAGAATAACAAGTACTTTAGGGATGTTACTTGACCGCTAATATTTGCTGAAAATTACATTTATATTCCATTAAGGAGTATATCTTATAAAAAAACTCACACGTTAAAGTAACACAAATGCAGATTACTATTGATAAAAACAAGGATACTAGTCGGGCACATATTCCTCTTAAATGGTTGGTATTAGGAGTAAATGTAAATAGTAATTGATAAAAACAAGGATACTAGTCGGGGACATATTTCTCTTAAATGGTTGGTATTAGGAGTAAATGAAAATAGTAATTGATAAAAACAAGGATACTAGACGGGCACATATTTCTCTTAAATGGTTGGTATTAGGAGTAAATGAAAATACTAATTGATAAAAACAAGGATACTAGTCGGGCACTTATTTCTCTTAAATGGTTGGTATTAGGAGTAAATGAAAATACTAATTGATAAAAACAAGAATACTAATCGAGGGCCATATTTCTCTTAAATGGTTGGTATTAGGAGTATGTGAAAATACTAATTGATGAAAACAAGGATACTAGTCGGGCACATATTTCTCTTAAATGGTTGTTATTAGGTGTAAATGAAAATACTGATTGATAAATACAAGGATACTAGTCGGGGACATATTTCTCTTAAATGATTGGTATTAGGAGTAAATGAAAATACTAATTGATAAAAACAAGGATACTAGTCGGGGACATATTTCTCTTAAATGGTTGGTATTAGGAGTAAATAGAAAGAGTAATTGATGAAAACAAGGATACTAGTCAGGAACATATTTCTCTTAAATGGTTGGTATTAGGAGTAAATGAAAATACTAATTGATAAAAACAAGGATACTAGTCGGGGACCTATTTTGCTTAAATGATTGGTATCAGGAGTAAATGAAAATACTAATTGATGAAAACAAGGATACTAGTCGGGGACATATTTCTCTTAAATGGTTGGTATCAGGAGTAAATGAAAATACTAATTGATGAAAACAAGGATACTAGTCAAGCACATATTTCTCTTAAATGGATGGTATTAAGAGTAAATGAAAATACTAATTGATAAAAACAAGGATACTAGTCGGGCACATATTTCTCTTAAATGGTTGGTATTAGGAATAAATGAAAATACTAATTGATAAAAACAAGGATACTAGTCGGGCACATATTTCTCTTAAATGGTTGGTATTAGGAACAAATGAAAATACTAATTGATAAATACAAGGATACTAATCGGGGACATATTTCTCTTAAATGATTGGTATTAGGATTAATGAAAATACTAATTGATAAAAACAAGGATACTTGTCGGGGACATATTTCTCTTAAATGGTTGGTATTAGGAATAAATGAAAATACTAATTGATAAAAACAAGGATACTAGTCGGGCACATATTTCTCTTAAATGGTTGGTATTTGCAGTAAATAAAAATACTAATTGATAAAAACAAGGATACTAGTCGGGGAAATATTTCTCTTAAATGGTTGGTATTAGGAGTAAATGAAAATACTAATTGATAAAAACAAGGATACTAGTCGGGGACATATTTCTCTTAAATGGTTGGTAATAGGAGTAAATGAAAATACTAATTGATATAAACAAGGATACTAGTCGGGCACATATTTCTCTTAAATGGTTGGTTTTAGAAGTAAATAAAAATACTAATTGATAAAAACAAGGATACTAGTCGGGGACATATTTCTCTTAAATGGCTGGTATTAGGAGTAAATGAAAATACTAATTGATAAAAACAAAGATACTAGTCGGGGACATATTTCTCTTAAATGGTTGGTATTAGCAGTAAATGAAAATACTAATTGATAAAAACAAGGATACTAGACGGGCACATATTTCTCTTAAATGATTGGTATTAGGAGTAAATGAAAATACTAATTGATAAAAACAAGGATACTAGTCGGGCACTTATTTCTCTTAAATGGTTGGTATTAGGAGTAAATGAAAATACTAATTGATAAAAACAAGAATACTAATCGGGGACATATTTCTCTTAAATGGTTGGTATTAGGAGTATGTGAAAATACTAATTGATGAAAACAAGGATACTAGTCGAACACATATTTCTCTTAAATGGTTGGTATTAGGAGTAAATGAAAATGCTAATTGATAAATACAAGGATACTAGTCGGGGACATATTTCTCTTAAATGGTTGGTATTTGCAGTAAATGAAAATACTAATTGATAAAAACAAGGATACTAGTCGGGCACATATTTCTCTTAAATGGTTAGTATTAGGAGTAAATGAAAATACTAATTGATAAAAACAAGGATACTAGTCGGGCACATATTTTTCTTAAATGGTTAGTATTAGGAGTAAATGAAAATACTAATTGATGAAAAAAAGGATACTAGTCGGGGACATATTTCTCTTAAATGGTTGGTATTAGGAGTAAATGAAAATACTAATTGATGAAAACAAGGATAATAGTCGGGGACCTATTTCGCTTAAATGATTGGTATCAGGAGTAAATGAAAATACTAATTAATGAAATCAAGGATACTAGTCGGGGACATATTTCTCTTAAATGGTTGGTATCAGGCGTAAATGAGAATACTAATTGATGAAAACAAGGATACTAGTCGGGGACATATTTCTCTTAAATGGTTGGTATTAGGAGTAAATGAAAATACTAATTGATGAAAACAAGGATACTAGTCGGGGACATATTTCTCTTGAATGGTTGGTATTAGGAGTAAATGAAAATACTAATTGATAAAAAGAAGGATACTAGTCAGGGACATATTTCTCTTAAATGGTTGGTATTAGGAGTAAATGAAATTACTAATTGATAAAAACAAGGATACTAGTCGAGCATATATTTCTCTTAATGGATGGTATTAGGAGTAAATGAAAATACTAATTGATAAAAACAAGCATACTAGTCGGGCACATATTTCTCTTAAATGGTTGGTATTAGGAATAAATGAAAATACTAATTGATATAAACAAGGATACTAGTCGGGCACATATTTCTCTTAAATGGTTGGTTTTAGAAGTAAATGAAAATACTAATTGATAAAAACAAGGATACTAGTCGGGCACATATTTCTCTTGAATGGTTGGTATTAGGATTAAATGAAAATACTAATTGATAAAAACAAGGATACTAGTCGGGGACATATTTCGCCTAAATGATTGGTATATGCAGTAAATGAAAATACTAATTGATAAAAACAAGGATACTAGTCGGGCACATATTTCTCTTAAATGGTTGGTATTACGAGTAAATGAAAATACTAATTGATAAAAACAAGGATAATAGTCGGGCACATATTTCTCTTAAATGGTTGGTATTAGGAATAAATAAAAATACTAATTGATAAAAACAAGGATACTGGTCGGGGACATATTTCTCTTAAATGGTTGGTATTAGGAGTAAATGAAAATACTAATTGATAAAAACAAGGATACTAGTCGGGGACATATTTCTCTTAAATGGTTGGTATTAGGAGTAAATGAAAATACTAATTGATAAAAACAAGGATAATAGTCGGGCACATATTTCTCTTAAATGGTTGGTATTAGGAATAAATAAAAATACTAATTGATAAAAACAAGCATACTAGTCGGGCACATATTTCTCTTAAATGGTTGGTATTAGGAATAAATGAAAATACTAATTGATATAAACAAGGATACTAGTCGGGCACATATTTCTCCTAAATGGTTGGTTTTAGAAGTAAATGAAAATACTAATTGATAAAAACAAGGATACTAGTCGGGGACATATTTCTCTTAAATGGTTGGTATTAGGAGTAAATGAAAATACTAATTGATAAAAACAAGGATACTAGTCGGGGACATATTTCTCTTAAATGGTTGGTATTAGGAGTAAATGAAAATACTAATTGATAAAAACAAGGATACTAGTCGGGGACATATTTCTCTTAAATGGTTGGTATTTGCAGTAATTGAAAATACTAATTGATAAAAACAAGGATACTAGACGGGGACATGTTTCTCTTAAATGGTTGGTATTTGCAATAAATGAAAATACTAATTGATAAAAACAAGGATACTAGTCGGGGACATATTTCTCTTAAATGGTTGGTATTAGGAGTAAATGAAAATACTAATTGATAAAAACAAGGATACTAGTCGGGGACATATTTCTCTTAAATGGTTGGTATTAGGAGTAAATGAAAATACTAATTGATAAAAACAAGGATAATAGTCGGGCACATATTTCTCTTAAATGGTTGGTATTAGGAATAAATAAAAATACTAATTGATAAAAACAAGGATACTAGTCGGGGACATATTTCTCTAAAATGGTTGGTATTAGGAGTATATGAAAATACTAATTGATAAAAACAAGGATACTAGTCGGGGACATATTTCTCTTAAATGGTTGGTATTTGCAGTAATTGAAAATACTAATTGATAAAAACAAGGATACTAGTCGGGGACATGTTTCTCTTAAATGGTTGGTATTTGCAATAAATGAAAATACTAATTGATAAAAAAATAAGGATACTAGTCGGGGATATATTTCTCTTAAATGGTTGGTCTTTGCAGTAAATGAAAATACTAATTGATAAAAAAACAAGGATACTAGTCGGGGACATATTTCTCTTAAATGGTTGGTCTTTGCAGTAAATAAAAATACTAATTGATAAAAACAAGGATACTAGTCGGGGACATATTTCTCTTAAATGGTTGGTATTAGGAGTAAATGAAAATACTAATTGATATAAACAAGGATAATAGTCGGGCACATATTTCTCTTAAATGGTTGGTATTAGGAATAAATAAAAATACTAATTGATAAAAACAAGGATACTAGTCGGGGACATATTTCTCTTAAATGGTTGGTATTAGGAGTAAATGAAAATACTAATTGATAAAAACAAGGATACTAGTCGGGGACATATTTCTCTTAAATGGTTGGTATTAGGAGTATATGAAAATACTAATTGATAAAAACAAGGATACTAGTCGGGGACATATTTCTCTTAAATGGTTGGTATTTGCAGTAAATGAAAATACTAATTGATAAAAACAAGGATACTAGTCGGGGACATGTTTCTCTTAAATGGTTGGTATTTGCAATAAATGAAAATACTAATTGATAAAAAAATAAGGATACTAGTCGGGGACATATTTCTCTTAAATGGTTGGTCTTTGCAGTAAATGAAAATACTAATTGATAAAAAAACAAGGATACTAGTCGGGGACATATTTCTCTTAAATGGTTGGTCTTTGCAGTAAATGAAAATACTAATTGATAAAAACAAGGATACTAGTCGGGGACATATTTCTCTTAAATGGTTGGTATTAGGAATAAATAAAAATACTAATTGATAAAAACAAGGATACTAGTCGGGGACATATTTCTCTTAAATGGTTGGTATTAGGAGTAAATGAAAATACTAATTGATAAAAACAAGGATACTAGTCGGGGACATATTTCTCTTAAATGGTTGGTATTAGGAGTATATGAAAATACTAATTGATAAAAACAAGGATACTAGTCGGGGACATATTTCTCTTAAATGGTTGGTATTAGGATTAAATGAAAATACTAATTGATAAAAACAAGGATACTAGTCGGGGACATATTTCTCTTAAATGGTTGGTATTAGGAGTAAATGAAAATACTAATTGATAAAAACAAGGATAATAGTCGGGCACATATTTCTCTTAAATGGTTGGTATTAGGAATAAATAAAAATACTAATTGATAAAAATAAGGATACTAGTCGGGGACATATTTCTCTTAAATGGTTGGTATTAGGAGTAAATGAAAATACTAATTGATAAAAACAAGGATACTAGTCGGGGACATATTTCTCTTAAATGGTTGGTATTAGGAGTAAATGAAAATACTAATTGATAAAAACAAGGATACTAGTCGGAGACATATTGCTCTTAAATGGTTGGTATTTGCAGTAATTGAAAATACTAATTGATAAAAACAAGGATACTAGTCGGGGACATGTTTCTCTTAAATGGTTGGTATTTGCAATAAATGAAAATACTAATTGATAAAAAAATAAGGATACTAGTCGGGGACATATTTCTCTTAAATGGTTGGTCTTTGCAGTAAATGAAAATACTAATTGATAAAAAAACAAGGATACTAGTCGGGGACATATTTCTCTTAAATGGTTGGTCTTTGCAGTAAATAAAAATACTAATTGATAAAAACAAGGATACTAGTCGGGGACATATTTCTCTTAAATGGTTGGTATTAGGAGTAAATGAAAATACTAATTGATAAAAACAAGGAAACTAGTCGGGGACATATTTCTCTTAAATGGTTGGTATTAGGAGTAAATGAAAATACTAATTGATAAAAACAAGGATAATGGTCGGGCACATATTTCTCTTAAATGGTTGGTATTAGGAATAAATAAAAATACTAATTGATAAAAACAAGGATACTAGTCGGGGACATATTTCTCTTAAATGGTTGGTATTAGGAGTAAATGAAAATACTAATTGATAAAAACAAGGATACTAGTCGGGGACATATTTCTCTTAAATGGTTGGTATTAGGAGTATATGAAAATACTAATTGATAAAAACAAGGATACTAGTCGGGGACATATTTCTCTTAAATGGTTGGTATTTGCAGTAAATGAAAATACTAATTGATAAAAACAAGGATACTAGTCGGGGACATGTTTCTCTTAAATGGTTGGTATTTGCAATAAATGAAAATACTAATTGATAAAAAAATAAGGATACTAGTCGGGGACATATTTCTCTTAAATGGTTGGTCTTTGCAGTAAATGAAAATACTAATTGATAAAAAAACAAGGATACTAGTCGGGGACATATTTCTCTTAAATGGTTGGTCTTTGCAGTAAATGAAAATACTAATTGATAAAAACAAGGATACTAGTCGGGGACATATTTCTCTTAAATGGTTGGTATTAGGAATAAATAAAAATACTAATTGATAAAAACAAGGATACTAGTCGGGGACATATTTCTCTTAAATGGTTGGTATTAGGAGTAAATGAAAATACTAATTGATAAAAACAAGGATACTAGTCGGGGACATATTTCTCTTAAATGGTTGGTATTAGGAGTATATGAAAATACTAATTGATAAAAACAAGGATACTAGTCGGGGACATATTTCTCTTAAATGGTTGGTATTTGCAGTAATTGAAAATACTAATTGATAAAAACAAGGATACTAGTCGGGGACATGTTTCTCTTAAATGGTTGGTATTTGCAATAAATGAAAATACTAATTGATACAAAAATAAGGATACTAGTCGGGGACATATTTCTCTTAAATGGTTGGTCTTTGCAGTAAATGAAAATACTAATTGATAAAAAAACAAGGATACTAGTCGGGGACATATTTCTCTTAAATGGTTGGTCTTTGCAGTAAATAAAAATACTAATTGATAAAAACAAGGATACTAGTCGGGGACATATTTCTCTTAAATGGTTGGTATTAGGAGTAAATGAAAATACTAATTGATAAAAACAAGGATACTAGTCGGGGACATATTTCTCTGAAATGGTTGGTATTAGGAGTAAATGAAAATACTAATTGATAAAAACAAGGATAATGGTCGGGCACATATTTCTCTTAAATGGTTGGTATTAGGAATAAATAAAAATACTAATTGATAAAAACAAGGATACTAGTCGGGGACATATTTCTCTTAAATGGTTGGTATTAGGAGTAAATGAAAATACTAATTGATAAAAACAAGGATACTAGTCGGGGACATATTTCTCTTAAATGGTTGGTATTAGGAGTATATGAAAATACTAATTGATAAAAACAAGGATACTAGTCGGGGACATATTTCTCTTAAATGGTTGGTATTTGCAGTAAATGAAAATACTAATTGATAAAAACAAGGATACTAGTCGGGGACATGTTTCTCTTAAATGGTTGGTATTTGCAATAAATGAAAATACTAATTGATAAAATAATAAGGATACTAGTCGGGGACATATTTCTCTTAAATGGTTGGTCTTTGCAGTAAATGAAAATACTAATTGATAAAAAAACAAGGATACTAGTCGGGGACATATTTCTCTTAAATGGTTGGTCTTTGCAGTAAATGAAAATACTAATTGATAAAAACAAGGATACTAGTCGGGGACATATTTCTCTTAAATGGTTGGTATTAGGAATAAATAAAAATACTAATTGATAAAAACAAGGATACTAGTCGGGGACATATTTCTCTTAAATGGTTGGTATTAGGAGTAAATGAAAATACTAATTGATAAAAACAAGGATACTAGTCGGGGACATATTTCTCTTAAATGGTTGGTATTAGGAGTATATGAAAATACTAATTGATAAAAACAAGGATACTAGTCGGGGACATATTTCTCTTAAATGGTTGGTATTTGCAGTAATTGAAAATACTAATTGATAAAAACAAGGATACTAGTCGGGGACATGTTTCTCTTAAATGGTTGGTATTTGCAATAAATGAAAATACTAATTGATAAAAAAATAAGGATACTAGTCGGGGACATATTTCTCTTAAATGGTTGGTCTTTGCAGTAAATGAAAATACTAATTGATAAAAAAACAAGGATACTAGTCGGGGACATATTTCTCTTAAATGGTTGGTCTTTGCAGTAAATAAAAATACTAATTGATAAAAACAAGGATACTAGTCGGGGACATATTTCTCTTAAATGGTTGGTATTAGGAGTAAATGAAAATACTAATTGATATAAACAAGGATAATAGTCGGGCACATATTTCTCTTAAATGGTTGGTATTAGGAATAAATAAAAATACTAATTGATAAAAACAAGGATACTAGTCGGGGACATATTTCTCTTAAATGGTTGGTATTAGGAGTAAATGAAAATACTAATTGATAAAAACAAGGATACTAGTCGGGGACATATTTCTCTTAAATGGTTGGTATTAGGAGTATATGAAAATACTAATTGATAAAAACAAGGATACTAGTCGGGGACATATTTCTCTTAAATGGTTGGTATTTGCAGTAAATGAAAATACTAATTGATAAAAACAAGGATACTAGTCGGGGACATGTTTCTCTTAAATGGTTGGTATTTGCAATAAATGAAAATACTAATTGATAAAAAAATAAGGATACTAGTCGGGGACATATTTCTCTTAAATGGTTGGTCTTTGCAGTAAATGAAAATACTAATTGATAAAAAAACAAGGATACTAGTCGGGGACATATTTCTCTTAAATGGTTGGTCTTTGCAGTAAATGAAAATACTAATTGATAAAAACAAGGATACTAGTCGGGGACATATTTCTCTTAAATGGTTGGTATTAGGAATAAATAAAAATACTAATTGATAAAAACAAGGATACTAGTCGGGGACATATTTCTCTTAAATGGTTGGTATTAGGAGTAAATGAAAATACTAATTGATAAAAACAAGGATACTAGTCGGGGACATATTTCTCTTAAATGGTTGGTATTAGGAGTATATGAAAATACTAATTGATAAAAACAAGGATACTAGTCGGGGACATATTTCTCTTAAATGGTTGGTATTAGGATTAAATGAAAATACTAATTGATAAAAACAAGGATACTAGTCGGGGACATATTTCTCTTAAATGGTTGGTATTAGGAGTAAATGAAAATACTAATTGATAAAAACAAGGATAATAGTCGGGCACATATTTCTCTTAAATGGTTGGTATTAGGAATAAATAAAAATACTAATTGATAAAAATAAGGATACTAGTCGGGGACATATTTCTCTTAAATGGTTGGTATTAGGAGTAAATGAAAATACTAATTGATAAAAACAAGGATACTAGTCGGGGACATATTTCTCTTAAATGGTTGGTATTAGGAGTAAATGAAAATACTAATTGATAAAAACAAGGATACTAGTCGGAGACATATTGCTCTTAAATGGTTGGTATTTGCAGTAATTGAAAATACTAATTGATAAAAACAAGGATACTAGTCGGGGACATGTTTCTCTTAAATGGTTGGTATTTGCAATAAATGAAAATACTAATTGATAAAAAAATAAGGATACTAGTCGGGGACATATTTCTCTTAAATGGTTGGTCTTTGCAGTAAATGAAAATACTAATTGATAAAAAAACAAGGATACTAGTCGGGGACATATTTCTCTTAAATGGTTGGTCTTTGCAGTAAATAAAAATACTAATTGATAAAAACAAGGATACTAGTCGGGGACATATTTCTCTTAAATGGTTGGTATTAGGAGTAAATGAAAATACTAATTGATAAAAACAAGGAAACTAGTCGGGGACATATTTCTCTTAAATGGTTGGTATTAGGAGTAAATGAAAATACTAATTGATAAAAACAAGGATAATGGTCGGGCACATATTTCTCTTAAATGGTTGGTATTAGGAATAAATAAAAATACTAATTGATAAAAACAAGGATACTAGTCGGGGACATATTTCTCTTAAATGGTTGGTATTAGGAGTAAATGAAAATACTAATTGATAAAAACAAGGATACTAGTCGGGGACATATTTCTCTTAAATGGTTGGTATTAGGAGTATATGAAAATACTAATTGATAAAAACAAGGATACTAGTCGGGGACATATTTCTCTTAAATGGTTGGTATTTGCAGTAAATGAAAATACTAATTGATAAAAACAAGGATACTAGTCGGGGACATGTTTCTCTTAAATGGTTGGTATTTGCAATAAATGAAAATACTAATTGATAAAAAAATAAGGATACTAGTCGGGGACATATTTCTCTTAAATGGTTGGTCTTTGCAGTAAATGAAAATACTAATTGATAAAAAAACAAGGATACTAGTCGGGGACATATTTCTCTTAAATGGTTGGTCTTTGCAGTAAATGAAAATACTAATTGATAAAAACAAGGATACTAGTCGGGGACATATTTCTCTTAAATGGTTGGTATTAGGAATAAATAAAAATACTAATTGATAAAAACAAGGATACTAGTCGGGGACATATTTCTCTTAAATGGTTGGTATTAGGAGTAAATGAAAATACTAATTGATAAAAACAAGGATACTAGTCGGGGACATATTTCTCTTAAATGGTTGGTATTAGGAGTATATGAAAATACTAATTGATAAAAACAAGGATACTAGTCGGGGACATATTTCTCTTAAATGGTTGGTATTTGCAGTAATTGAAAATACTAATTGATAAAAACAAGGATACTAGTCGGGGACATGTTTCTCTTAAATGGTTGGTATTTGCAATAAATGAAAATACTAATTGATACAAAAATAAGGATACTAGTCGGGGACATATTTCTCTTAAATGGTTGGTCTTTGCAGTAAATGAAAATACTAATTGATAAAAAAACAAGGATACTAGTCGGGGACATATTTCTCTTAAATGGTTGGTCTTTGCAGTAAATAAAAATACTAATTGATAAAAACAAGGATACTAGTCGGGGACATATTTCTCTTAAATGGTTGGTATTAGGAGTAAATGAAAATACTAATTGATAAAAACAAGGATACTAGTCGGGGACATATTTCTCTTAAATGGTTGGTATTAGGAGTAAATGAAAATACTAATTGATAAAAACAAGGATAATGGTCGGGCACATATTTCTCTTAAATGGTTGGTATTAGGAATAAATAAAAATACTAATTGATAAAAACAAGGATACTAGTCGGGGACATATTTCTCTTAAATGGTTGGTATTAGGAGTAAATGAAAATACTAATTGATAAAAACAAGGATACTAGTCGGGGACATATTTCTCTTAAATGGTTGGTATTAGGAGTATATGAAAATACTAATTGATAAAAACAAGGATACTAGTCGGGGACATATTTCTCTTAAATGGTTGGTATTTGCAGTAAATGAAAATACTAATTGATAAAAACAAGGATACTAGTCGGGGACATGTTTCTCTTAAATGGTTGGTATTTGCAATAAATGAAAATACTAATTGATAAAATAATAAGGATACTAGTCGGGGACATATTTCTCTTAAATGGTTGGTCTTTGCAGTAAATGAAAATACTAATTGATAAAAAAACAAGGATACTAGTCGGGGACATATTTCTCTTAAATGGTTGGTCTTTGCAGTAAATGAAAATACTAATTGATAAAAACAAGGATACTAGTCGGGGACATATTTCTCTTAAATGGTTGGTATTAGGAATAAATAAAAATACTAATTGATAAAAACAAGGATACTAGTCGGGGACATATTTCTCTTAAATGGTTGGTATTAGGAGTAAATGAAAATACTAATTGATAAAAACAAGGATACTAGTCGGGGACATATTTCTCTTAAATGGTTGGTATTAGGAGTATATGAAAATACTAATTGATAAAAACAAGGATACTAGTCGGGGACATATTTCTCTTAAATGGTTGGTATTTGCAGTAATTGAAAATACTAATTGATAAAAACAAGGATACTAGTCGGGGACATGTTTCTCTTAAATGGTTGGTATTTGCAATAAATGAAAATACTAATTGATAAAAAAATAAGGATACTAGTCGGGGACATATTTCTCTTAAATGGTTGGTCTTTGCAGTAAATGAAAATACTAATTGATAAAAAAACAAGGATACTAGTCGGGGACATATTTCTCTTAAATGGTTGGTCTTTGCAGTAAATAAAAATACTAATTGATAAAAACAAGGATACTAGTCGGGGACATATTTCTCTTAAATGGTTGGTATTAGGAGTAAATGAAAATACTAATTGATAAAAACAAGGATACTAGTCGGGGACATATTTCTCTTAAATGGTTGGTATTAGGAGTATATGAAAATACTAATTGATAAAAACAAGGATACTAGTCGGGGACATATTTCTCTTAAATGGTTGGTATTTGCAGTAATTGAAAATACTAATTGATAAAAACAAGGATACTAGTCGGGGACATGTTTCTCTTAAATGGTTGGTATTTGCAATAAATGAAAATACTAATTGATAAAAAAATAAGGATACTAGTCGGGGACATATTTCTCTTAAATGGTTGGTCTTTGCAGTAAATGAAAATACTAATTGATAAAAAAACAAGGATACTAGTCGGGGACATATTTCTCTTAAATGGTTGGTCTTTGCAGTAAATAAAAATACTAATTGATAAAAACAAGGATACTAGTCGGGGACATATTTCTCTTAAATGGTTGGTATTAGGAGTAAATGAAAATACTAATTGATAAAAACAAGGATACTAGTCGGGGACATATTTCTCTTAAATGGTTGGTATTAGGAGTAAATGAAAATACTAATTGATAAAAACAAGGATAATGGTCGGGCACATATTTCTCTTAAATGGTTGGTATTAGGAATAAATAAAAATACTAATTGATAAAAACAAGGATACTAGTCGGGGACATATTTCTCTTAAATGGTTGGTATTAGGAGTAAATGAAAATACTAATTGATAAAAACAAGGATACTAGTCGGGGACATATTTCTCTTAAATGGTTGGTATTAGGAGTATATGAAAATACTAATTGATAAAAACAAGGATACTAGTCGGGGACATATTTCTCTTAAATGGTTGGTATTTGCAGTAAATGAAAATACTAATTGATAAAAACAAGGATACTAGTCGGGGACATGTTTCTCTTAAATGGTTGGTATTTGCAATAAATGAAAATACTAATTGATAAAAAAATAAGGATACTAGTCGGGGACATATTTCTCTTAAATGGTTGGTCTTTGCAGTAAATGAAAATACTAATTGATAAAAAAACAAGGATACTAGTCGGGGACATATTTCTCTTAAATGGTTGGTCTTTGCAGTAAATGAAAATACTAATTGATAAAAACAAGGATACTAGTCGGGGACATATTTCTCTTAAATGGTTGGTATTAGGAATAAATAAAAATACTAATTGATAAAAACAAGGATACTAGTCGGGGACATATTTCTCTTAAATGGTTGGTATTAGGAGTAAATGAAAATACTAATTGATAAAAACAAGGATACTAGTCGGGGACATATTTCTCTTAAATGGTTGGTATTAGGAGTATATGAAAATACTAATTGATAAAAACAAGGATACTAGTCGGGGACATATTTCTCTTAAATGGTTGGTATTTGCAGTAATTGAAAATACTAATTGATAAAAACAAGGATACTAGTCGGGGACATGTTTCTCTTAAATGGTTGGTATTTGCAATAAATGAAAATACTAATTGATAAAAAAATAAGGATACTAGTCGGGGACATATTTCTCTTAAATGGTTGGTCTTTGCAGTAAATGAAAATACTAATTGATAAAAAAACAAGGATACTAGTCGGGGACATATTTCTCTTAAATGGTTGGTCTTTGCAGTAAATAAAAATACTAATTGATAAAAACAAGGATACTAGTCGGGGACATATTTCTCTTAAATGGTTGGTATTAGGAGTAAATGAAAATACTAATTGATAAAAACAAGGATACTAGTCGGGGACATATTTCTCTTAAATGGTTGGTATTAGGAGTAAATGAAAGTACTAATTGATAAAAACAAGGATAATAGTCGGGCACATATTTCTCTTAAATGGTTGGTATTAGGAATAAATAAAATTACTAATTGATAAAAACAAGGATACTAGTCGGGGACATATTTCTCTTAAATGGTTGGTATTAGGAGTAAATGAAAATACTAATTGATAAAAACAAGGATACTAGTCGGGGACATATTTCTCTTAAATGGTTGGTATTAGGAGTATATGAAAATACTAATTGATAAAAACAAGGATACTAGTCGGGGACATATTTCTCTTAAATGGTTGGTATTTGCAGTAAATGAAAATACTAATTGATAAAAACAAGGATACTAGTCGGGGACATATTTCTCTTAAATGGTTGGTATTAGGAGTAAATGAAAATACTAATTGATAAAAACAAGGATAATAGTCGGGCACATATTTCTCTTAAATGGTTGGTATTAGGAATAAATAAAAATACTAATTGATAAAAACAAGGATACTAGTCGGGGACATATTTCTCTTAAATGGTTGGTATTAGGAGTAAATGAAAATACTAATTGATAAAAACAAGGATACTAGTCGGGGACATATTTCTCTTAAATGGTTGGTATTAGGAGTATATGAAAATACTAATTGATAAAAACAAGGATACTAGTCGGGGACATATTTCTCTTAAATGGTTGGTCTTTGCAGTAAATGAAAATACTAATTGATAAAAAAACAAGGATACTAGTCGGGGACATATTTCTCTTAAATGGTTGGTCTTTGCAGTAAATGAAAATACTAATTGATAAAAACAAGGATACTAGTCGGGGACATATTTCTCTTAAATGGTTGGTATTAGGAATAAATAAAAATACTAATTGATAAAAACAAGGATACTAGTCGGGGACATATTTCTCTTAAATGGTTGGTATTAGGAGTAAATGAAAATACTAATTGATAAAAACAAGGATACTAGTCGGGGACATATTTCTCTTAAATGGTTGGTATTAGGAGTATATGAAAATACTAATTGATAAAAACAAGGATACTAGTCGGGGACATATTTCTCTTAAATGGTTGGTATTTGCAGTAATTGAAAATACTAATTGATAAAAACAAGGATACTAGTCGGGGACATGTTTCTCTTAAATGGTTGGTATTTGCAATAAATGAAAATACTAATTGATAAAAAAATAAGGATACTAGTCGGGGACATATTTCTCTTAAATGGTTGGTCTTTGCAGTAAATGAAAATACTAATTGATAAAAAAACAAGGATACTAGTCGGGGACATATTTCTCTTAAATGGTTGGTCTTTGCAGTAAATAAAAATACTAATTGATAAAAACAAGGATACTAGTCGGGGACATATTTCTCTTAAATGGTTGGTATTAGGAGTAAATGAAAATACTAATTGATAAAAACAAGGATACTAGTCGGGGACATATTTCTCTTAAATGGTTGGTATTAGGAGTAAATGAAAATACTAATTGATAAAAACAAGGATAATAGTCGGGCACATATTTCTCTTAAATGGTTGGTATTAGGAATAAATAAAAATACTAATTGATAAAAACAAGGATACTAGTCGGGGACATATTTCTCTTAAATGGTTGGTATTAGGAGTAAATGAAAATACTAATTGATAAAAACAAGGATACTAGTCGGGGACATATTTCTCTTAAATGGTTGGTATTAGGAGTATATGAAAATACTAATTGATAAAAACAAGGATACTAGTCGGGGACATATTTCTCTTAAATGGTTGGTATTTGCAGTAAATGAAAATACTAATTGATAAAAACAAGGATAATAGTCGGGGACATGTTTCTCTTAAATGGTTGGTATTTGCAATAAATGAAAATACTAATTGATAAAAAAATAAGGATACTAGTCGGGGACATATTTCTCTTAAATGGTTGGTCTTTGCAGTAAATGAAAATACTAATTGATAAAAAAACAAGGATACTAGTCGGGGACATATTTCTCTTAAATGGTTGGTCTTTGCAGTAAATGAAAATACTAATTGATAAAACCAAGGATACTAGTCGGGCACATATTTCTCTTAAATGGTTGGTATTTGCAGTAAATGAAAATACTAATTGGTAAAAACAAGGATACTAGTCGGGGACATATTTCTTTTAAATGGTTGGTATTTGCGGTAAATGAAAATACTAATTGAAAAAACAAGGATACTAGTCTGGGACATATATCTCTTAAATGATTGGTATTTGCAGTAAATGAAAATACTAATTGATAAAAACAAGGATACTAGTCGGGGACATATGTCTCTTAAATGGTTGGTATTAGGAGTAAATGAAAATACTAATTGATAAAAACAAGGATACTATTCGGGGACATATTTCTCTTAAATGTTTGGTATTTGCAGTAAATGAAAATACTAATTGATAAAAACAAGGATATTAGACGTTAATAATCTCCACTTTATACATCCTGGGATTTTCTGCAATTTAAATTATTGATAAAAACCAAGAGAATAATATCCCCCTTAAGTCACTTGCATAAGGGGGGAAATAAAATATATATCAAAGAGAAACAATAATTTTAGAGCTATCTTTCATTTTAATTTACTATACTTTCTTAAAAACTTTACCTATATATTGAATTATCATGGATATTAGTATTGGAATATTCTCCCATTAAATAAATCGTATTTGCAAACATGTAAATTATTACTGAATAAAACCAAGGATATTGCGACGGGGATATTTTTCTCTATAAATCACTGGAATTGGCTACAGTGACTCGGAGAAAACAGGAACATAGTTTATTAGGTTAATTAGAGCTTGCTAGTGAGAAAAATTCCCAATAGAAAAATTTCTAAATCTCACTGCACATTAGTTTATTAAAACTACAAACTAGTTTCGACAACGACGTCGCCTTCATCAGTAGTAGCCAAGCACTGATGAAGGTGACATCGTCGTCGAAACTAATCTGTTTGTTTTAATAAACTAATGTGTAGTGAGATTTTGAGTAAACTCTTATAATTATTACAGTTCTGAAGAACCTAGTTGATTTTCTTCAGGCACTTGGATTTGCACAGAAGGAAACATTCCAAGGAGGTAGTATTCTTTTAAACAGTACATGAGATAACATTGCAAACGTTTTATAGCAGAGGGAAAGAAAAACTGTTTTCTGTTTTCAATTTAATAAAAAAGAAAAACCGAATAGATATATTATTTACGGACGTGACACAAACGGTAGCAAGAAGAGTGAAAGAAAAGTGGTCATCAATTATCATTATTTAGTGGACGGATAAAACTAAAGGTACTTTGTATTAGAAATATTTTATTTTTAAAAAGAACTAGGAAAGTTGATCAAGACGAAGGAAATGATTAATCTAAGCAATTTGTCTGTAAATAAACCTTCATACCAAGCACATACGGAAATGACCGACGAAGATAAAGGAGATTTGAAGATTTTTTGAAGAAAGGGTTTTTAAAATTTAGCCTATATATATTTATAATATACATATCGTTGATGTATAAGGAAATAATGAAACTTTTATAGACCTATATTATCAGTGGAATACGTTATAGTAGCTTTCAAGTTAATTTAACATTAATAGATGTTCCAAACAAAATAATGATAATACGTGGAAAAAGTATAATTTGTTAAACTTCATATATGTTAGCCTAACAATGTAAAATACAACGCATTTCCTTAATATATATAGCTATTAGTTCATTGTTTCTTGTGATATTTATTGTTTATTATATTACCCTTTAGAAAATATAAAATCTGACACAACTTGCAAATTATATCCAAACCTTATTATAGCTAAATCTGCAAATCTGAACATAATTAAAAACATCGGTAAAAATTAAAACCGTTTATTCTAAGTCTCATTACACATTAGTTTTTTGAAGCGAACAGCTGCTAATGATGAGGCCAAGCACTGATGAAGGCGACATCGCCGTCCACACTAGTCTGCTTTATTAAACTAATGTGTTTGTTGTAATAAACTGATGTGTAGTGAGATTTAGAGTAAACTGTATTAATTCTACCGTTGTGAATTGTTCTCACTAGCAAGCTCCAATTAACCTAATTCAGTTATTATTGACACTCACATAAAACAGAATTCAACATGCCGTTATAAAACCACATTTATATATGCAGTTATAATTTATTAAAACAAATAAGCGATATTTCTTCAGTTACAGAAAATTTCACTTTACCGTTTATTGTATTCTTTAAATCCGTAAGAAAGGCAAACTCCGTAACAACCTCGAGAGCTTCCGGCCGATATCGCTGACCAGTGTCTGCTCAAAGGTGGCTGAAAAGATGATTGAGCCAAGACTGAGAAGCTTCTTAGAAATGAAAGGAGAAATAAGCGAAGCCCAAGCAGGTTTTCGCCAAAACCGCTCTACTGTTGACCAACTGGTGAAGTTCACTCAAGCTGTGAAGGATGGTTTCCACAGAAGGCAGTCCACCCTGGCCGTACTAATTGATTTTAAAGATGCATATGATAAAGTGTGGAAGCAATTGCTAGTATCAAAACTAGCGAAACTGGGGATGGTAAACAATATGATGAAGTGGATAAAAAATTTCCTAACCCAGTGCCTGATAAGGACGAGGTTCATGAGTGCTGTCTCCAATTTTAAAGTCCAAAAAGAAGGTTTACCTCAGGGAGCCGTGCTCAGTTGCCTTCTCTTCAACACAATGATTAATGACCTCACCGCCGCCGTCGAAAAGACACCTGGCACATCATACCTGCTGTATGCTGATGACATCATTGTGTGGAATACTACTAACAAGACTGACCACCTTGAAGGAACTATGAACCTAGTATTGGAAAACATTGGGCTATGGGCCGACTGCAATAAAATGACAGTTAATCCTGAGAAAACAATTTTTCAGTTTTTCACTCTCTCCACCAAGCCCCCAACCATTGAGCTCAAATATAAAAAGAGTTGCCTACCAGAGTCTAAATTGTCCAAATACTTAGGTGTTAATCTGGACACTAGACTCTCATGGAAAAATTACATACAAGAGGTTGCTGAGCGCGCTAGCAAGCGAACAAATTTGTTAAAAAGACTAACTGGTACGAAGTGGGGTTGCACGCAGGACGTTCTTGCCACTGCTTATAAGACCTATGTCAGACCCTCCACGGAATACGCTTCAGAAGTTACGTCACTGGCCAGTCAACCGAATCTGCGAAAGTTAGATAAAATACAGAACAGTGCCCTCAGAATCATCACCGGCGCAGCTTTCTCAACGCCCATTTGTGCGATGGAAATGCAAACCTGCATAGAACCATTGCAAAAAAGGCGCGAAAAACTAAAGCTTAAATTTTGGGAACGCTCAAGAAGAGTAAATCACCGATACTGGACTAACTATAAAAAGGCTGCACAGAGACTAAAAACCCAGCTAAGCCCACTACAACACGCTGAAGAACTTAGAAGAAGGTATAGCATCGGTGAATCAAACCCAAACCCGCTCAAAACTTTCAACAAGCCGACTATTGCCATGCCCCTCAAAAGTTTGTCATTACTAAACTTTAAAACCCCCAAGCATCTTGCACTCCCAGAAGAACTAAAGATTTCTGCCCTTGAGACAATCCACACTTTATATCCTGAACCAGACTGGCTGCACATCTACACTGATGGATCTAAACTCAATCCTACTGGAGCTGGGGCTGGAGCTTTCTCCAAGCTATTTGAAATCAGCCAGGGCGTTGGGGAAAACACAAGTAATTTTGATGGGGAAGTAACGGCAGTGCGACTGGCCGCAGAGGCTCTTGCTGCGCATCACCCAGCAACGAACCACCAACGAGCTGTTTTCTTTATAGACTCCCAAGCCGCCATAATTGCAATAGCCGACAACTCTTCAAGAGATTGTTCGAACATATTCCACTGCCGAGAAGCAATCTCACATATTTTGCAAAATGAATGGTCAATTAGCCTTCAGTGGATCCCAAGTCACGTTAGCATCACAGGTAACGAAAGAGCAGACGACCATGCAAAAAATGGAACGCAGATGCAACAACCATATGCAGAAACCAGCCTCACCTCTGCCAAACACCTTATCGATGCAATCCTTAAACGCTCAATTAAAAAAGATCATGAGGAAGCCAGCAGGGGGAAACAGTGGGCATCACTTAGCAGTCACGGTCCTTTGGTGCCCACAAGCGATAGAGCAACTGCCGTGGCTGACTTTCGACTTCTGACAGGACACGACTATCTCCAGGCCCACCTCTACCGTTTTGGCCTAGCGGAATCCGATACGTGTCCGCTCTGTCTCAATGGTGTCATGAATGGGGGAATGACATTTCAACCTGTCCTGAACTGGACGACCAGCTGTCCAGAACCGGTCGTTACTGGGAGGCTCGACGCCGAATGGTTCAACAGCCAAGGGCGGGCATTCGATAAAGTAAAAGTAAAGTAAGTATTCTTTACATAACCTCTTATGCCAGTGTAAATAATTTACAAGAGTGATACGAGAATATAAGTTGTAAATGATGATAAGCACATGGTTTTGAAAAAAGTGTATTTGTTTTCTCAGCGGTTTCACTTAAAAAATGTTTCCCGGTTGACAAAGTTTAAAGTCCAATAAACGATAAAGAAACCTGTAGCTCTTACATCATGTATGAAAATGTTGTAAGAAAAATTAGGAGTTTTTTAAAAAAATTATGAAGAAAGGAATAGATGTCTAACCAGAGAGGGTCCTATATATATATATATATATATATATATATATATATATATATATATATATATATATATATATATATATAAATCGCAATATGTATTCTTGTGAATTAATAAAGAACTAAGTCAAAATACAAATACAAGAATTATAATTGAATTTACAATTCAAAGCTTTTCGTTGGCTAAACTATTATTTTGCTGCCCTAACATTACAAACACTGAATATAGTATCAAATTTAGATTTTACTTGTATTTGTTCATTTATCAACTCATTATTAGTATTATATTTATATATTCCTAAAGCTTCATAAATATTCATTCTCAGGCCTTTGTTAATTTGTTTTACAAGTATCATATTATCTAATATTAGGAAATATGTGATTATTATTAATACAATGACTAGCAAAATTTGATTTATAAATTTCTGGCTTTTTATATGCATTAAAATACTCTTTATATCTATCTTTAAAATCTTTAATCTTTATTTTAAATCTATCTTTAAGTTTTTTCTTAGTTTGTCCTATATAAACTTTATTACAATAATCACATTCTAATTTATATACACCGTTTTTTTTAATGCATATTAATAATATTATTATTATTCATTATATTTATTAATTTATTATTTGTATTATATGCGAATTTTATGTTACTACCTTTAAACAATTTTGTGATATTTTTAATTTCATTACCAAAAAATGTAAATGAAGTCCATATGACATTTTCATCATTATTTGTTAAATTAGATTATCATTTTGTTTCTTTAAAATATTATAGTTAAGTTTATCAACAGTTTTTCTTTTTATAGCCATTCTCAATTGCAATTTGATAGTTAATGTTTTTCTCTCTAATTTACAAATTCATTATTATGTCTTATAACTATTATATCTAGAAAGTTGATCTTTTTATTTTTCACCATTTCATAAGTAAAATTAATATTTTTATTTGCCTCATTTATTTTATCTAAAATACTTAATAAGTTTATACTATTATTATTAGATAATAAATAATATTTATTGAATATATATTTGAATTGTAAATTCAATTATAATTCTTGTATTTGTATTTTGACTTAGTTTTATATATATATATATATATATATATATATATAAATATATATATATATATATATATATAAATATATATATATATATATATATATATATATATATATATATAGAGAGAGAGAGAGAGAGAGAGAGAGAGAGAGAGAGAGAGAACCCTTACCGATAAATTTCCTTGTAATTTCCGACGTTATTCTTGTTCAAGATAACAAAATCTCTAGAAAGAACTTAGGATATATAATTTAAATAAAGTAGGAAATGTAATTTAGTAATCTGAATTACTAAATAAAAATGATGAAAAGTGATATATTAAAAATTATATTTCATGAAATGAGTATCAAAGACTCTCATCCAATAGCCTAGTTAAACATTGTTAGGAAAAATTCAAATAAATTCGAATGCATAATTTTATTCCCTACGTCCCCTTTATAATGAATTTCTAAAGAATTGTAATAACTATTCCAACCTAGTCAGATCATCCCTTGCCGAAGCAACACACTCCATCACCAATGAACGATCCGTCTTGTGTGACCTGTTAATGGAAAACTGACGTCTAATGTGCTACAGGAAATGTAATTATCTTTACCCCGGCAACAGGATCGATCAGATCGGTTTAATACTGTATTGGTGAACCATGTTATTACCATACCCAAACTGGAACACTGATATGTCTAGCTAATATGGGCCGAACAGCTCGCTAACCATTCGATTCGTGATTCGTGATTTTCATCACACATATACAGTAGTCGAACAATTTAACAAACTTTCAAGGTCACAATTCGTTTGTAATTAGAATTGTTCTCAAGTTATTAATTTCCGGATTTATTATAAATTAATTTCATAGGAATTTCTATTTCCTAATAATTTTACACTAACCTCTATTGATAGTTTTAACAATATCCAATAAGGCGTTATTTCTTCAAGATACCTTCATCTCATCTAACAGTTTACCTTCATTTATTTATCATGTATATCCTTAAGCAGATCATTTCTCTATAACATTCTGCCTAATTAGAGTATTTCTGTCGTTTTCACCAGTTTTATCACTTTTCTTCATAAGTCCGATACTTTTCGTATACCATGACTTTAGTTTTATTTCCACTCAACATTCTTCATTAATTTTACCTCGTTCTACCAATTTCTTTACACCAGTCGATTCATCTGGTCTGTTATTACTTATATTGTAAGCTAAAAAACAGTAAATAGTACCTATTTGTGATGTGATCTCGTTTACTACTGATATTAACATTCAACATTATCAACTTGAAGTTAAGTGGTGGATAACCTTCGCATACGTGGGTTTAAATAGTGTCTCTCTCTCTCTCACACACACACACACACACACACACACACTCTCTCTCTCTTTTTACTATCTCACACACACATATAAAATGTTTCTTAGTTACTTAAAAACCTAGTATTTAAAAACTGTGGTTTAACATACGAAATACAATTAAAACGTTTTAAAGGCAGTTTCATTTTGTTAAGCTTATCTTCTAGAAGATTTCTTTCTCCCTTTAAACATAAATTCATAATTTGAAAATCTCGATAGGTCTAAAGTTAATTGGCTATATGTTTACTAATTGGAATATGTGTTACTCTAACCAAACTTATCATAAATACTTTTTTCTCCATTTGATATTTTACTTTTCATTTCATATATTGTAGCCTACATTATGTTGGATTTTTTTTTAATACGTGTAAAATCTTTAGAGCTACAATCTTTAAAATCTTTTAAATGTTATTACGTTATTAGTAAAATAAAAACTGACATGGAAATATCCATTGAATATGAGAAGTGTATAATAGGCTCGTATTTTTTATATATATATATATATATATATATATATATATATATTAAATATGGTGATATGTTTTCTTGTATATATAGTTAATAAATTAAAATTTAAAATATTTCAAAAACAAGAATACTTTTAATGAATATATTTATTCTGAATATATTCAGAATATATTTAATAATAAATATATTCATTAAAAGTATTCTTGTTTTTGAAATATTTTTAATTTTAATTTATTAAATATATATATATATATATATATATATATATATATATATATATATATATATATATATATATATATATATATATATAGAGAGAGAGAGAGAGAGAGAGAGAGAGATTGAGAGAGAGAGAGAGAGATTCGTATATATAATATGTAGGTTGTAAGTATAATAGTTCAATTACGTACAAAGGATATGTTTTATAAAATAAAAGCGTTTTCATTTCAGTGAGAAAACCCACTCTAACATGGAAGTCATAGCTAGCTTGGCTAAGGAAAGTTATCAGCAATCTCAGTCTGTGTGAATCTAAGAAGAGAGATTTAAAGAGAGTGAGTGAATCTTAAGCCAACGTAAAAGAATTTACGGACTATTTTCTTGAATATATAAATGTGTCCAGTAAATTTTAAATCATTCCCATACAATCAAGTTGAAAATAGCTGTCTGAAAAAGCACCTCTTAAGGAACCTATTTATTTTTATAAACCGATAATAATATTCTGTCTGCAGTCAAGACAATGGTGACGTGATAGTTTCGGGTAGAGGCAAAGTGATTGAGCGGTACTTCTCGGAATAAATCGACATTTTCGCACGTTGCCTGAAACTAAATTAAACAAGTTTTCCTGTTTACTAGACCCGATATAGACGCGGTGAAACATTCCATTGCTATCGTAATGGCCGCGGCTCTGATTAGCCATGTGCAGTTCATTGTTAAGCCACATGTGCCGATGTTAAGGGGCAAAATCCGCTCTATGAATTAATGCTAACACTCCTCTACTATCGATTACTTGACGAGCACGACATTTGTCATTCAAGTTTACAATAATACGCCGAAATGGTAATGTAAGGCTGCCTTGAGTAAGACAAGATTAAATTATCTGTGAAAATGTTTCTAATATTTCACAGAAACATTAATAAATGACTAATTAACATCTTTGAAAAAAATATAAATTTTACAAGCTGTACGTATTATTCACAGTAACACAAACACGAATAAATACAGTAAAAAATTGCTAACTAGTAGCCCCCATTGGATTTTAAAGGAGAACTTCTTTCAACTCAATAAGGATCTATACTATTCGTCCACGACCTAATTATGAAACCAACAATTAGAACTTTTCGACAATGTACATTGTTGGCGAAAAATTTTTATTGTGTTGATACTAACAGATTAAAATTATCTTGAAAATACTAATAATGAGGTTGGGTAGAATCTTAAATTATTAGGTTATTTAAAAAATTATTATTGTATATGTATATATATATATATATATATATATATATATATATATATCACTTCCACTATATGTACCTAAAGAAGATTCTTACTTGGTATTTATGCGAGTTAACTTTCAAATATTGATAGCATCCCCATCTTCGTGCATCACTGACCGGGGGTTGTAGTCTCCACTGCCAGGTGTGTGGAGTTACCGTTGTCACGAGGTGTGGTGTACCGTTATTGTTCTATTTTCGGATTCACTGCACTGTGGGAGTCTTTTAACTTTGTCTTGGGGTTAGTTTTGTCTATTAGGTTGAATAATTTATCGTTTTTTTATTTTATTTGTATTTGTTCGTTTATGATATTATTTTTATGTTTATAAATTTGCAGTGGCTCCCAGATTGTCATTTTGAGGGCTCTTTGTACTTTTTTATTAGGTGTACGTTTTATAATGTGGGGAATGTGTGTTTGTTTTTGATGGCGTGTGTAGCTAAGTTTCAGTTGTGAGTTTTAGGTTTGATGTAATTATTGAGGTGTAAGCCTCAAAATGCCTATAAAAAGGCCTCAAAATGACAATCTGGGAACAACTACAAATTTATAAACATAAAAATAATATCAGAAAACGAAAATATACAAATAAAATAAAAAAACGATAAATTATTCAACCTAATAGACAAAATTAACCCCAACACAAACTTAAAAGACTACCACAGTGCAGTGAATCCGAAAATAGAACAATAACGGTACACCACACCCTGTGACAATGGAAATTTCACACAGCTCGCAGTCTACTACAACCCCCAGTCAGTGATGCTCGATAATGTAGATACTATCAATCTTTGAAAGTTAACTCGCATAAATAACAAGTAAGATTCTTGTTGAAGTACATATAGAGAAAGTGATAAGTGAATACAAGAAAACAGTGTTTAAAAACCTAGAAATATATATATATATATATATATATGTCTGATATTAAACTGAACCCGTCACATTTGATATATATAGATGTTAAAATCCTGTCTGAAATGTTGGTTGATTTTAATTAATTGCTATATTTCCTATTTTTCGATTGTAAAAGTGTGGAATTAAAAAATTATGTTGAACAAAGAACAACGTGTGCATTTAAAAATCAATAACGTTGTCTCAACCTTCAAGGAAGTAATTTTTTCATAAGTTTCAGTGTTTAACATGTTGCTATCCACATTAGGAAATTATCCAATATTTTTATCCTCATTTTGTCAAACAGTTGCATTAAGTTTGAAAATCAATTTAAATACTTATATTCTTAATTTTATATTCGCTATGAAATTAAAATGTTTCTTGAGAGACAAAATATTAAAGAAGCTGTATATCGTCTCATTAAAATGAAAGAACTGTATTTATACATTTGAGCTGCATGTTTTTGTTTCAGGTAGTAGCTACATATTGCTGACAGTGCAATAAAACATGTTCTGATTGTATTTTGGTAATTTTTATATCAGGTGGTATTTTTAAAATGCGTAGTAATATTCTAGGGTTATTTCGCTAAATGTTTGTGTTTTCAAGTCCGTATTACAAAACGTCTGCTACAATAAAAACAAGATAAATAATACAAAAGCGTTTGCACAGTACAACTGAGGGTAGCTTAGACACGTCTATGCAAATACGCATTTAAGCTTATTAGAAATAAACATATTATATTTAGGCGAATTTTGTACGTACATTTAGATTACATTAGGTTTTATTCGTTCTAAACGAACAGGATTTACTTATGCTGAGTGTTTATTTTGTAAAATTAAAAGTTTAATTTGCATATATAGAAAAATCCTTGTATTTTACCAGTAATGAAAAAGTTGTGATCTTACCCGCACGAAAATATATTTTTTTATTTGTTATGTATGACAAAAATAATACTGATTTGAAGATTTTCGGACAAGAAATGATCATGGTTTGCTTTGTCTCTCACAATATTTCGCAATACAAAAGAATTATTATAATTTAAAACACAAACGAAAATTATGTTTCCCGCGAGTTCTAAACTGATTGTAAGTTCTAACTTACAACTTATAACTTCTAAAAGTTGATTGTAAATACATGGAGGATATTGAAGTGATTAGAGTTAGCTGTAAATTCAATACACCAATACGATGTAATAATAAAAATAAAAATTAGGTTATATAGAATAAAGCCTTATTTACATTAAGATCAAATAATACCTTTTGGATTGTAGTTATAACTCTTACAGTTATGATAATGCCTCTCAGTATGATGGTGATGTACATTAGTATGTACAAATTTTTAAATAGGTCATCTGGTATGGGGTACTAGGTTTATTATATATATATATATATATATATATATATATATATATATATATATATATATCCGTGTGTGTGTGTGTGTTTACTATATATATAACAGATCTATTAGAGCTGTTGCCTCCTGTACGTCCTCAATTTCCAAATTCTTCTATTATATGGTAATGCCTCTTCTAGGTTTCTTGCAATCATTGCTTTGTCGGTATTATTATTATAAATTGATAACTATAGGAAATATCAAGTGAGGTCAAGCTAACATAAACTATTAAGGTCTAACGATCTATAATAATAATTATTATTTTTTTTATCTCACAAAACTTATAAAACTAGCAAATGGTATCGTAGGGTATAGTAATTGTATTTAACAATGAATAAACTACTGTCATACCGTAGCAATCAATTCCAAACTGTCCGCCCATGATTGAATAAATGAGCGTCTAAACGTAACGTCTATATAAATAGAAAAATAATTTTTTACCAGAATCATTATTTAATGTTCTAGACAGTTCTGAACGGACAGGTTTTATTAAATCGTCAAACAAGCCTGTCTATACTTCTAATATGATTGAAAAAAAATCAGATGGACATTTATGATAATGTAATTGGATGTTTTTAAATTTATTTATGTTTCTTATAAATGATTAATTATATAAAGAAACAGTGGTATTTCTAAATAAATAATATTCGAGCTGGCTTGTGAGTGAAAGTTATAATTAAATAATAAAAATATACACAACTCACAAATATACAATTTTTTATTTCAAACGCGTTTCGACGACTACTTTGTCGTCATCTTCAGTGAAAATACACAAATGAAATTAACTAAAAAATATATATATATATTAAACATAACCTACAAAGTTTTAGCAAAGGTAAAGGTATAAGTTTTTACCTTTGCTAAAACTTTATAGGTTATGTTTAATATATATATATTTTTTAGTTAATTTCATTTGTGTATTTTCACTGAAGATGACGACAAAGTAGTCGTCGAAACGCGTTTGAAATAAAAAAATTGTGTATTTGTGAGTTGTGTATATTTTTATTATTTAATTATAAGTGGTATTTCTGTTAAAATGACTCACTTATAAAAAGTAGCTTATATAAAAATAATAATGTGTTTATTAAAATCGTATATTCTAATGACAGTGTCTTAATTGAAACTGTAAGTAAATATGGTTACACGAATACCCCTCAAGATCATGTGTATTTCATCTATATCACAAATTATTTTATTTATACTTTAAGGTTAGAGTTAAGAGTTAGGTGTAAAATTACTAGAAAATATTTATTCTTTATTTACTATTAAAGGTTTTAAAGGTATTAATATTTTTTTTAAATGTAATCGACAGTGATTCTTATAATTATAAACTTAGATGTATAATATATCATCATTTTTTAGTTTCGTTCTATAGGACTTATAATTAGTAATAATTTTATTAACAATATTTCAGTCATATTACTAAATAAATACTCAAAAACCTCTTAATCCCAACACTTTTATTTTACCCTTATGTACATTTCACTCACGAAGTAACCATCCTCAGAGGGAAACACACAAAGCCTGTTTTGTATGTAACATCCTCAGAGGGAGTCTTTGTATGTTATTCCGCTGAGGATGGTTACTTGGTACCTGAAATATACATAGGATAAAATTAAAAGTGTTGTGGTTAAGAGGTTTTTGAGTATTTATTATTATTATTCAACCACAGTGTATTCCTAATAAACAGCAGTCAGCTTGTCTATAACGTAATGTAAACTTCAATAATGTACACTTCTGTATATAATTTTAAATACTTCAATATATTTTTAACAAAATAATCACCTACCTTCAGCACCTATTACTTTTGTTTCAATGAGGACGACAGATTAAAAAAGTTGATTCGCTGCACATCTCCCCAAACGGACGTTACTATTAAATAATGCGTAAGAGCCAATCTAGGAAAGTGTTGTTTTTAAAATAAGTGCTGAATTTTAAACGTGTGAACTACTCGAAAATTATATGCTCCATAATATCTAATTTTATATATGCGATTTCAAATTAAAAATTGTTGTATAGTATAGTGTATTATTATTATTATTATCAGACAAATAAAAGTAGAATAGAGTAATTGCTTGCAAACAATATTATATATACAAGAGCGTTATTCATATTGAAATAGAATGTGAAGATGATTCACCTGCCTCTCTTACGTCACTACGATTTGATTTATGTTCAACAAACTGTGAAAGTTATTTACTCGTTTGTGAGCCGCAACTCTTAATACTAGTGACACACACTTTTAATTAATTAGCATTGTTTTTCGTCCTTAGAAGATTTATTGTTGTACAACTTTCTTCTAAATATAAAATCGGCCATAGCGGTGTCCCGCAATTGTATTAGATTTTACACGCCGTATAGGTTAAGCAGAGGTTTACGCGTTGCTATAGAATATTGCGTTTTGATGATTTAGTTTCGTTTTACCAGTTTGGAAAAAATTCTTGTTCGCCTCGGATGGTGTAACAGTATATTTCTTTTCGGCGTCTGATTGAGTTTTAGGATGTTTGCAAAAATAATAAATAGTATGATTGATTTAACACATTAGGTGATTTTTCCCTAGCTTGAATATTTATTATGTTTTAGGTTTTAAATATTCTATTTTCCTATGACTTTAAAAAACAGTTAATTAAAAAGAGAGTTTTTTTAATTTTTCCCATAAAATCTGACTCATGCCAATATTTTCTACAACTAAGAGCGCAAATCTACAAAACAAGGCTGCTCTAGTATCACTAGAGATAGTTTCCCCTAACGAACAGTACTAGACTTACTTATTTATTAATTTGGTTTTAGTCTACCTAACTTGCATAAATCTATTTAACATATGTAAATATCATCATTGTAGTGTTACCCTAAAAAAGAAACCCTCACACAAAAACCAGTAAATCTCATACCTTAAAGTAAAGATAGCCTATTTGGTCATAGTTTATAGCATGTTATAACATGCAGGATACTTTTTGTCATAATTCAGCATGATGCATAAATATGTGTTATTTTATCTAATGTAAAAATCGGCCTCGTTTAAAAAGATTTTTTATTTCTAAAAATGTTTCATGGCAAGGTTGGGCAAAAGGGACGACATTATAAACCTTAAACCAATGAAAGGCCATTTTTAGTGTAACTAATAAGGGCGGGAGATTCACTGACCATGCTCTATTACCGTGAGTAACGGCGCATCAACCTTCTAAGAACCACGCTGGAGGGAGGTCGTCACGGGCTTGACATCGTTATAATTTTCGTGTTAAAATTGTTTGTATTATCTTTTAATAATTTGATTTTACAAACTAATAACTATCAACAATGTTTTATAAGTGGCTTTGTTTTGTTTATTTTTGTATTATCAAACTTTGTTATAAGAGTAAACCCGAGTAAGGTTTTAATAAGTGCTAACAGAGCCAACTAAGCTCAAGTGATTGCCATGGTATGTTTTAAATTAAATTTTTCTTCATATTTTTCGATAGATACAAATCCAATGTGCAAATATTTAGGTCAGTAAATATACAAATCCAGTGTGCATTGACCTAGCATTGTCTTGACAGTTTGTAAAAGACGGGAATTTTTGTTTTTAATTTACGTTGTTAGGCTGGTAAAAAGTTTTTGAAAGTGCAATATTTTAAATTTTTTTAAAAAGAAATCTTTTTTGAAAATACAAATGTGAGTTTTAATGTAACTTGTCTTCTTTAGAACGACTTGGACAGACGGATAAATCTGCCTAAGCCTAATCGTCAGATACAAGCGGTAGAGAGAACAATTGACCCGGCGGTAGAGAGAACAATTGACCCCTTATCAAGGTTTAAAGGTTAACAATTCATGAATAAAGTTAGTTCAGTTTTCAAATACCATTTTAAAAATAGCGGAGGATTACAATGTTAATCCCACTACAAATATATAAACTAGGTGGAACTGTTAGGACGAAGTGTTACACATAAAACACCAGAAAAAGTTATTTCTAGAAAATCTTTTATCTGATTATAAATTTATTTTCATTAGGGAATTGTTTTAAAGAGTGGTGGCGACATTATCAAATTTTAAATTATAACTGTATTACTTGTGTATTATATGTTTATAACAACTTGAGTTAAATTTTAGTAAATAATGCAAAGTCCCATTTTATATGATTTATAAACAAACAATTTGCCACTACTGCTGTTGATAACCAAACAAATCAAACAAAGAATAATATGTTTAGAAAATGTTTTTTTTAATAAATGGCTGTGGTTCAAAATTAATGTCATATTTCACATTATTATTATTAATTACTTATAGATTCTGAACGAATATGAAACTGTTTTTACAAAACTTTGTTTATTTTATAGAAAAATATAATGTATTACAATGAAAATATTGGAAAGAGCCCCAATAACACAAAAATAGTATAAATTAACAAATAAAACAAGTAACTTAAGATTAAACCCTTATGTACATTTTGATTACCATGTCATCATCATCATCATCAGATGGTCTTATTACAAAATTACAATCTAGTAAACAAGAAGTTACAAACTAGAGTGGCCTCTATATTCGTATATACGATATAATGTATTATATTAAAAACATTATGGATATTTTTTACTAATATTTACAACTAGGTTCTATTTTCAGTTGCTTCTCATGCTAATGGTAACTTCTTATTAATTGATTTCATTTTAAAATTTATCCATATTATATAATATTATATTTTTCATAATATTATATAAGTTTGCATATACTTCTTTACACACACATTAAGCACACACACACACACACACACACACACACACACACACACACACACACACACACACACACACGCACACAGCAATGAGTCTAACATAGAACAAATAATATAAAAAAGAGACATAACCGTAAAGCTATATTTTAACGGTACTTTGTTACAGTTTTTTATGTATATATTTTTTTAAATATCATTACAAAGCTTCCGTGCGGGTTGTTGTGTATTATTTATCATACAAATAAAACTATTTCAACCTTTGAGAAAGATACATAGAAATAATAATTTGTAAAAGTTTCTTTCAACTAGACTCGTAAATATTCATTGTTAGTTGTTGTCAAAAAAACGTCCGTTTGTTTTTAATATTAAATATTTTCAAATATATAGATGACATGTGTTTAATTTTACATAATACTACACCAAATACAATAATAACCGTTTGAACATAAGGCCAAAACTACAAATAATTTCATTTTATATTGGTTTAATGACGTAAAACCGTTGGTTTAGTAAAACTATCTATAAAAATTATTACAAATTGTCAAAATGTATAGGGTTGCTATGAGCATAACATGAAGAAGTATAGGTCTAAATTGTAAAAAAAAGTCTCTTAAAAAGCACAACTTTACCAAAAATATGATAAACAATTTTTACTTCTTAATACATAAACGCTAAAATAACTTCAAAACCTGAAATTAACTCCTAAAACATTATCTAATATCTTTACTCTCTAGACTCTAAAGGATAGTTATCAATTAATTATTAAATTGATAAGAACAGTAAAAAATATTGCAAAAAAATACAAATAATATCACAACCAGTTCTAACAAAAATGTCCGAATAATATTAATATTAAAATGTACGATATTTATAATATATATGATTAAACTTTTACGTTCTGTTATATAAGCAAGAAATCATAACCGTAGTGCATAGCTACAACGAGGTTAAAAGACAAGTCGTATGTTTGCTTTTAAAGTATAATGATGATTGTAGCTTAGTTATGAAAATACAGCCTACATAAAGTTTACTTTTGTATAAATGTGTATAGTTAAACATGATGGGAAAATTATTCTGGTATTGTTGTTTGCGTTTGTTATCAATTGTATTAAATTTTACATATTGAATTTTACATATAGTTGGTCGATTAAAACAAATAAGATTTTTTGTACATATATTAAGATACATATTTTAATCACAATAAGCCTAGTAATATTACAATAGACCATATTGTGCTATTTTACACTGTACGTACACATTGGATAAACAAAATTTTAATACAAACCCAACACGTATTGAAAATATATTAAGATACGATTATCATGAAATGAAGAACTAAAGGACAGTTTCATAGTTTAGCGGATAGTTGAAGCTGTTTGAAATAGGCGTGTGTAAAGCGAAGCAGACCCTAGCCCCTCCCTCCGACTGCCCTACTTTATTGCAACTTGTACCATTACTTTAGCTATTTGCCATCCACGTGTACAGTTAACTGCTGAACAAGTTTCTGTTTCAGAATAATAAACACTAAGTTTTAAAGTAGCATGTGAGTTACATTGAATTCTTTATAATTTAATAACTAATTAATAATTTGATATTTACTCAATAGTTAAAAACACAAAAACGCCATTTCTTTTTGAATGAAGAAGAAAAAAATATTTTCTGTAAGAAGGTATGTAGTGGACAATAGTTTATTCTAATAATTTGAATATATTCAATAGAAAATAAAATACAATTGGAGTACTGTATTTTTTTATTATATAGTAAGGAAATTAGCAAAAGTGTTGTAGTGAATAATGTTTTTAGAACAATGTGTATAAATTTATTTAACTTTTGTTATTATTGCTCAACGACTTATATTTGCAACAAACTAAAAACGTAAAACAATTTAATAAATCAATTTCGAGCACGATTGATTTTACACTGGTTTGAACATGAGTTTGAAATTTAAGAATAATATAGCCTGTAGCCTATCTAACATATTTATTAGAATATTATCGAAAATGGTTAATGGTAAACTAATTGGTTATTCCTAAAGATAAAAATAGATCTTTCAAGGTATAACTACTATAAGCTACAACAAACATCCCATTTTATTATCATGAATATATTTGAAAAGTGTTCATAAACATTACGAGTCACCCCCTCCAGTTATTTAATACAAAATATATAAATATATGACGAATATAAAGCAAAAAAACTTTAATTCTTTTCGAAATATTTGATACCTATATTAGGGCGCTCTTTCGCTGACTAAATGATTAAGTAACCTCAGTGGTGTATTTAGAAACCTATAGAGGCCTTACGTAATCTTCCAAACAAATAAAATAGCTTAAACAATCTGAACAAAACATATTCGTCTTTGCGGTTTCTATTTGAAGCAATAACATTTAAATGTAAGAGAGTGGCGCATGCGTGAACATTCTGAGAGTATGCGGTTTTAGAATATCATCACGACACGCTTTGCTGAAAAACCTGTTGAGGAGAATAAAATTTGTTTATCTAAACATGTGTGTGTTGTGTTGAGTATATGTTTTTATTTGTTTGTGTTGTGAGTGTGTGCGTAAGCGTGTGCTTGTATATATATATATATATATATATATATATATATATATATATATATATATATATATATATGTGTGTGTGTGTGTGTATACATTTATAATATTATTAATATAATTTTTAAATATATATACATTTGTACTTGTTTGATTGCGTGCGTGTATATGAATGTATTTAAACATTTCTAAGTATTACTTGATGAGTTACGCCCGTTCACTGTAGGTTATACGTATTTTTCAGATACCAAAATATTTCAAGTTTTTATAAAATAACATTCTTAAGTATTATTTAATTCACAGAAAAATATAGATCTTCAACTATTGTTCTTAGATGTATAAATATTGTTCAATAATACAAAACTGCAAAGAAAACATTTGAATGTAAAGTTAAGAATGAGAATAAATGTTTATACTCACAAACCAACTCAACATTTTGCTACGTGAGTAACCCTACACCATAGGCCACGCGTTGCCCTTAGCCTCAATACCCGTCGGCCGCTTCATGCGGTATTCTCACAGAGCTTAACGTCGAAATCTTCTCTTCAAGGCTTCAGTCTGATAATGCAGAGCACACTCTACACACAAACGTGCTGTACACATACTTCTATCCTGTACCTCTATTAGATATCACTGCTACAAGTTAAACACAGGTGAACACTTTGGTAACCACAAATAATCAAAGTAAATCTACAACTACACTAACACACACACGCACACGGAAACACTAAAACGAGGGAGACGTTCATATTGAAACTGTTGTAATCACAGGTTACGGAATTTGAAAGTAGCGCACCGTAGCGTCGAGGCGCTGCCGTCGGGACTACTGACGGCCGCCCACCTGCTTCTCGGGGCGCATTGCCTAACATCGGCGCTATTTCTAGCCACCGCCAAGCACACAACAGCTGTCGCAAATTCTTCCATTGGTCGCAGTCAATTATTCAGTCTTCCAAACTCTTATTGTGTCTTCTCTTTCAAGACGTTTTATCTTTGTGCTTTATGGACGTTCAGGCTGTTTTTCTACTATATTTTGCTTTGACAAAATGCCAATTATTAAAGTATTCAAATCTATTTAATTATACTTTAAGCATAGCTTAGCGAAGTTCAAAGTTTTATATATAAATGGCGTAGCTATTGCTTATAAGAATTAGTGACTTGTACATTTATAGGACTATAAGCTGGCAACGGAAATATTTTGTAACGTTCCTCTTTATAATTATTACAAGATTGAACCATTTTATTTTTCTAAACTTCGGAATGTATTATCTTTAACTTCGGAATTTATTATTTATAGTTGGTTTTTTTAAGAAAGGAAAGCTTTGTAACTCCGTATAATGTTATCTTTTTCAACAATTTCAAATCAATTTCATGTACAGCTTGTATTTTTATTTTACAATGTCAAAATAAAATAACCCTAACCACCCTAACCAACTCAAACACGCTGCCTTCAGATCCATGCTCCATAGACTTAAAGAAGTCCCAATGACCACAGAAAACATAAACAAAGGACTAGACACAATTAAATATTTAGCATACATAAATGGATACAACACCACAATAATAGACAAACTATGGTACAGAATACAAAAAAACACTAAAGTTAACACTACAGACAGGGAAAACAAATACATCACATTACCATTCATAAACAAAACAACAAACAAAAAAGCCCGCAAAATTCAAAAAATAAGTTACAAGATAGCATACAAAACCAGTAACAAATTACAATACAAAATACAACACAACATCAACAACAAAGATAAACTACAAGCACCAGGCGTATACAAACTAAACTGCGACGAATGTAACAAATTCTACATTGGACAAACAGGTCGCAGCTTTAAACAAAGAGTCGAAGAACACCAACTCAACATTTTACAATCACTTAAAAGAAACAGGACACAATTACACAGACATTTATCATAGTTTAGAACTCCTATACATCAACAAAAATGGTCCACATCTCAACACACTAGAACAATATGAAATTTACAGACACACAAAATACAAACATATTAAACGAGCAAACACAATACAAATCACACACACTCTTTGATACTATCGAAAACCTACCTTTAAAACCGTCACCGCTTGACCCAACATCTCCAAGTAGATAACACTGATGAAGATCGGCACATAGCGATCGAAAACGTTCTGTCTCAGTAGGTTTTAACAAATTTACTAAATATAAAGTTCGGATAGTCATAAACTATTGTTTAAGTGATTAAAAAAATAAAATACTACTTACCTAAGAAAAATCTTTTATCATTTCTATCCTGTAAATTACTTTATTTTTGTGAGTCTTTTACTATTGTTTGCTTATACAAACTATCATTTGTTATGTTTTTCCAGCGCTGTTCTTTGAAAGTTATTTTATGTTGGTTTTTACTCTGAATACTCATAACTTTACACATATATAGAAAGACGCAATTCTAGTGAATCATCTCTCATTATCTGGATAAATTTCACCTTTTCCTTCACTTCGTGGTTCTTTTCTTTTTTGTAATATCTTAGATAGGACCATTATAGTCTACAAATGATTGTTTATATAGTATATTCATGGTGTAGAAGTACAACTAACTGGTGGAGGCGATGGTGACATCATGAGTGCCGGTTTAACTCATGAGTTTGTATGTTCGAGTCATAAAGATATCTACACCCTTTGGAAAGATAGATGGCATTAGGTAGAGTAAGGAATTAGGTAGAATAAGATATCTTCACCCTTTGTAAGAAGAAAGGCGAGGAAAGATAGATGGAATTGGGTAGAGTAAGGAATGAGATAAAATAAGATATCTTCATCCTTTGTAAGAAGAAAGGCGAGGAAAGATAGATGGATTTAGGTAGAGTAAGGAGTTATGTAGAATAAGATATCTTCACCCTTTGCAAGAAGAAAGGTGAGGAAAGATAGATGGAATTAGGTAGAGTAAGGTATTAGTTAGAAAAAGATATCTTCACCCTTTATAAGAAAAAAGGCGAGGAAAGATAGATGGAATTAGGTAGAGTAAGGTATTAGTTAGAAAAAGATATCTTCACCCTTTATAAGAAAAAAGGCGAGGAAAGATAGATGGAATTAGGTAGAGCAAGGAATTAGGTAGAATAAGATATTTTCATCCTTTGTAAGAAGAAAGGCGAGGAAAGATAGATGGATTTAGGTAGAGTAAGGAGTTATGTAGAATAACATATCTTCACCCTTTGCAAGAAGAAAGGTGAGGAAAGATAGATGGAATTAGGTAGAGTAAAGTATTAGTTAGAAAAAGATATCTTCACCCTTTATAAGAAAAAAGGCGAGGAAAGATAGATGGAATTAGGTAGAGCAAGGAATTAGGTAGAATAAGATATTTTCACCCTTTGTAAGAAGAACGGAGAGGAAAGATAGATGGAATTAGGTAGAGTAAGGAATTAGGTAGAATAAGATATCTTCACCCTTTGTAAGAAGAAAGGCGAGGAAAGATAGATGGAATTGGGTAGAGTAAGGAATGAGATAAAATAAGATATCTTCATCCTTTGTAAGAAGAAAGGCGAGGAAAGATAGATGGAATTAGGTAGAGCAAGGAATTAGGTAGAATAAGATATCTTCACCCTTTGCAAGAAGAAAGGTGAGGAAAGATAGATGGAATTAGGTAGAGTAAGGTATTAGTTAGAAAAAGATATCTTCACCCTTTATAAGAAAAAAGGCGAGGAAAGATAGATGGAATTAGGTAGAGCAAGGAATTAGGTAGAATAAGATATTTTCACCCTTTGTAAGAAGAAAGGCGAGGAAAAATAGATGGAATTAGGTAGAGCAAGGAATTAGGTAGAATAAGATATTTTCACCCTTTGTAAGAAGAAAGGCGAGGAAAGATAGATGGAATTAGGTAGAGCAAGGAATTAGGTAGAATAAGATATTTTCACCCTTTGTAAGAAGAACGGTGAGGAAAGATAGATGGAATTAGGTAGAGCAAGGAATTAGGTAGAATAAGATATTTTCACCCTTTGTAAGAAGAACGGTGAGGAAAGATAGATGGAATTAGGTAGAGCAAGGAATTAGGTAGAATAAGATATTTTCACCCTTTGTAAGAAGAAAGGCGAGGAAAGATAGATGGAATTAGGTAGAGCAAGGAATTAGGTAGAATAAGATATTTTCACCCTTTGTAAGAAGAAAGGCGAGGAAAGATAGATGGAATTATTTAGAGCAAGGAATTAGGTAAAATAAGATATTTTCACCCTTTGTAAGAAGAAAGGCGAGGAAAGATAGATGGAATTAGGTAGAGCAAGGAATTAGGTAGAATAAGATATTTTCACCCTTTGTAAGAAGAAAGGCGAGGAAAGATAGATGGAATTAGGTAGAGCAAGGAATTAGGTAGAATAAGATATTTTCACCCTTTGTAAGAAGAACGGTGAGGAAAGATAGATGGAATTAGGTAGAGCAAGGAATTAGGTAGAATAAGATATTTTCACCCTTTATAAGAAAAAAGGCGAGGAAAGATAGATGGAATTAGGTAGAGCAAGGAATTAGGTAGAATAAGATATTTTCACCCTTTGTAAGAAGAAAGGCGAGGAAAGATAGATGGAATTAGGTAGAGCAAGGAATTAGGTAGAATAAGATATTTTCACCCTTTGTAAGAAGAACGGTGAGGAAAGATAGATGGAATTAGGTAGAGTAAGGAATTAGGTAGAATAAGATATCTTCACCCTTTGTAAGAAGAAAGGCGAGGAAAGATAGATGGAATTGGGTAGAGTAAGGAATGAGATAAAATAAGATATCTTCATCCTTTGTAAGAAGAAAGGCGAGGAAAGATAGATGGATTTAGGTAGAGTAAGGAGTTATGTAGAATAAGATATCTTCACCCTTTGCAAGAAGAAAGGTGTGGAAAGATAGATGGAATTAGGTAGAGTTAGGTATTAGTTAGAAAACGATATCTTCACCCTTTATAAGAAGAAAGGCGAGGAAAGATAGATGGAATTAGGTAGAGTAAGGAATTAGGTAGAATAAGATATCTTCACCCTTTGTAAGAAGAACGGTGAGGAAAGGTAGATGGAACTAGGTAGAGTAAGGAATTAGGTAGAATAAGATATCTTCATCCTTTATAAGTAGAAAGGTGATGAGAGGTAGATGGAATTAGGTAGAGTAAGGAATTAGGTAGAATAAGATATCTTCGTCCTTTGTAAGAAGAAAGGTGAGGAAAGGTAGATGGAATTAGGTAGAGTAAAGAATTAGGAAGAATAAGATATCTTCACCTGTTGTAAGAAGAAAGGTGAGGAAAGATAGATGGAATTAGGTAGAGTAAGGAATTAGGTAGAATAAGATATCTTCGTCCTTTGTAAGAAGAAAGGTGAGGAAAGGTAGATGGAATTAGGCAGAGTAAAGAATTAGGAAGAATAAGATATCTTCACCTGTTGTAAGAAGAAAGGTGAGGAAAGATAGATGGAATTAGGTAGAGCAAGGAATTAGGAAGAATAAGATATCTTCACCTGTTGTAAGAAGAAAGGTGAGGAAAGGTAGATGGAATTAGGTAGAGTAAAGAATTAGGAAGAATAAGATATCTTCACCTGTTGTAAGAAGAAAGGTGAGGAAAGGTAGATGGAATTAGGTAGAGTAAGGTATTAGTTAGAAAAAGATATCTTCACCCTTTATAAGAAAAAAGGCGAGGAAAGATAGATGGAATTTGGTAGAGCAAGGAATTAGGAAGAATAAGATATCTTCACCTGTTGTAAGAAGAAAGGTGAGGAAAGGTAGATGGAATTAGGTAGAGTAAAGAATTAGGAAGAATAAGATATCTTCACCTGTTGTAAGAAAGGCGAGGAAAGACAGATGGAATTAGGTAGGTATATAGAAAGGACATATGTTCATCTAATATTGAGAGTAAGAGACAATTATGCCATCTAATCTATCCCATGGGTTTACCAGCAGGTCATCTCTCAAACAGGCTGAGAAGAGTGTTTCCTTTTTTACACACACATGGCGTAACATAATAATAGCTTAAACTGAAGCTTAGGTAGTCAGTTTCTTAAATTGAAATACAGTTGTTCTAAATAAATTATAGAATGTACGACATGAACGTAATTCATAATGTCAGAAATAATTAAAACAAATTATTGCATTTTACATTTAGCTGCTCGATTATAATTTTAAATAACTACATTGAATACGAAAACGGTGACTTGCTGAAAAGGATTTATACAGTAATTTAATTCCAACGTCCCTGTTTCACTTAAAGTCCCGTCGTCACGTGACAAGAAGCGGAATCCACGGTTATAATATATTATTCTTTAGATAATCGAGTTAAGCATTGTTAGCCTTGCGTCGCACACTGACAATCACATTTTGCATAAATAATCAAAGCGAAAGAGTTGGATCGTTTCCAAAAACTACTGTCTCCTCTTTGTACGCAGAGGAACATTTTCCTTCTCCTGTTTGTTATTTCGGTCAAGTTTCTATTTGACACACTTTTTATATATTATGTCTCTACTATTCAACAATAAGGGCGACCCAAATAACAATGACAAACCCACCCCACTTCTTTTCAGCTGGTATTTCTTCTGCTACATGTATAGGCCTATATATATATATATATATATATATATATATATATATATATATATATATATATATATATATATATATATATATATTCTTGGTATTTTACGTTATCCATTGTTTTTCCGTTGCACTGACTTTATGAAGTTAATATATTACTATTGTAAGTAATTAATTTTATCCACCATTTGGTGGATAAAATTGCTTACAATATTAATATATTAACTTCATATATATATATATATATATATATATATATATATATATATATATATATATATAGTTATTATCTGGAGTACATCCGTTCATTCTGCAGTGCATAAAATCGCAGTTCCTACCTTTCGATAGAATCTCATTTAGCATTGACGAGGTGAACCCAACAACAGTTGAAGAGCGAGTCAACTATACCCTTTTATGCACACTCCAGATAATAACTATTCATCATATTTTTCCATCAGTGAAGGAATACGTAACAGCATATATATATATATATATATATATATATATATATATATATATATATATATATAATATGACAAACCAATTTCTTGAACAAAATTAAAACTATTCTTGAACACAAACCTTACTTTGTACATGTACACTAAGTAGATATTTTACTATGATTGCTTGTCACGTAAAAAATATTGAATAACTTGTGATTACCGTAGAGAACTGTAAGACATATAGCTATTCTTTGAGCTTAGCTTGTGAGCTTATGTTAAACAAATAAAAAACATACATACGACTCATAACGTAATCATTTATTTACATATACGCGTTTCAATGACAAAGTCATTATCATCAGTGAGTGTTACTGTTACAAACTTTAACTTTCAACTCAATTGTAATAATTCAGAGTTTGTAGTAGGAACACTCACTGATTATGATGACTTTATCATTGAAACGCGTATGAGTAAATAAATGATTAATTTGTTAGTCTTGTATATGTCTTTTATTTGTTTTAATAATAAAACAATTGTCTGGATTGTATTGGAGGAATGTGATATGACGTAGGCAGGGACTATTGTCTAAAGTTACAACGAATTTGGTTTTTAAGAAGATTTCCTCTCGACAAAGAGTCATGTAGAAACATGGAAAAGTAAGCGAATATAAAGATAAATGATAAAGACACCGCTCATGTGGAACTAGGAGTAGAATGGTATGTACAATAAAATATATGTTCAGGCTTTAATGGATATCTCACGTCAATAATTAATAACTAAATATTTAATATAATTTAATACTCAGGTCTACGATTATGACACTTGCAGTTATTATCTTTCGCCACATTTAAACAATATAAAAACAAAACATATGTATTGGTCACTATTTATGTCAATTATATTTATTGTTTAATATTAGTAGTACGTTTATATGATGAGTATTGAAGTAAGTGAACTGAAAAGGATTGAAAATTTTAATTATATTGTATATATTCATATATTACATTAAATTATTCTTTAGACGCCTAATATATGTTTCATCACAAAAGAACACACATACAGTTTTTATTGTATACATTCGATATGAATTATTATATGGCTGAAAAATATTTACAAACAAATAACGATGTAAATAGGAAATAAAAAAAAATCAATTACAAGGTTTAGGTCAGTATTTATTTGATACACCGAATAAATCGATATAAACGAGATATTTTGCAAGGCTTGTAATCTGAAACGTTAGATAAAGCTTGTGACACAAAACATAACCGGTCAAAAATACAACTTTTCTTTGTTTAGTTTAAAATGTTTTAATGACCAACAGCTGCATAAAACCAAGAGACACGAGAATTAAACCAAACCAACAACCCTGGTCTGGTCACATTTGCTTTTGTAACATGTTATAAACTAATTTATGCGTGGGACTGCCTTTATGCCTGAGGAGTCAGTATATAGCCCACGCACAAAGCGCAACGAAGCCAACAACAACAACGCATACAGAATTTGTTGCTTCAGTTCTAAAACAAATTATAAACAGAAAATATTTTCTTTTAAACAGATACATACCACGACAACGTTTTTTCTATATTGATATCCTAATAACCCAAATAGGATTAACAAAGATTATATATGAAACAATTGATATTTAAAAAAATTGTAGAATTCCCTTTGAGGTCAACAAAAAAATATTTGACTTTTGTTCTTTAATTACAATTATATATGTTTATAAATTTATAATATGTTGATACAATGTATATTAATAATATATTGTTGATTTTGAATATGTTTATACGTGTAACAGAATAAAAATATTAAGTGGTAAAATCGAAAGCGAATTTCCTTGCAACTTTTTTTTTATACAGTATATGTTGTGGGAGTACTGTTTTTGTTTGTTACTATTCATTCGCTTACTTTTTTTTATTTTTATTTATGAAGCTGATGCTGATCTATAATTTATCATTCTATCTACCTCTTGTAATGCTTCACTATTGCAAGATACCTTTCTTTTATAATTTCATATATCCTTAAGTAATAGGATTCTAGCAATGGGATAGTTGGCTTGGTGCAAAAGTACTGTATTTCAAACATGCGAATATTCAGTTCAAATCCAACTAGGGCATCGACGTTTTTAAAATTTAATTGATGAAGAAATATTTTTTTTTTACTGCATGAACATAAATTGTCGTCCAGTACTGGTTAAAAAAATGTTTTAATCTCGATTAAGCAACAAAATCGTATTTTATTAACGATTCAAAATTTGTGGAAGACATATATAAGCAGAGTGTGCTCTGATAGGAGGAATTTAAAAATGAAATATTTTGCCACAAATACCGTTGCGGGCATTGGATTTGTTAGTTTTAATAATTTTTTACTCTATTTCAAACATGCGGATATTTACTTCAAATCCAACTAAGCATCAAGTTTTTTAAAAATTTAATTAATGAACAAATATTTTTTAAAACTTTATTAACATAAACTCTCGTTCATTACGGGTTTAAAAAAATGTATTTAATCTGAATCTTTGTTCATATTATTGAACAACATCGTAATTTATTGACGATTGAAAATTTGGGCAAGATATATATAAGCAGAGTGTGCTCTAATAGAAGAAATTAAAAAAATATATATTTTGCCACAAATACCGATGCGGGCTTTGGATTAGTTAGTTTTATTAATTTTAGGCTGTAGTATTGGGTTAATAGCTTTAGCTTATCAAGGAACATTAATACATCTATTCGGTAATAATAATAAATGATTTATGAATTTCCATTTTCCATGACGACAACTTTCGAGAGAATAAACTTTTAGAGAATAAAATAAGTGGAACGTGTACTTTAATTATTTATTATAATGTCAAAGGCGGCTTTAATATTAATTGAAATAAATTGTCAGCAAAAAAAATTAATACATATTTTTTTTACCTTGGTGATCTGCAACGTGACGTAGTATAAAAGGACATATGAGTATACTAAATTGGTATGATATTAATAATTAATAATCATTGGTAAATAGATTATTTTCAAAAACTATTTTGAGTCATTAAAACTAGTAGGTATTTAAAAGAATAGAATCAAATACTTACTAATCACCAGTTTACTAACCAGATCAGTTTCGACGCGAAGGATTAATCTAACTCGCTTTAATCTGTACATCAGTTTAAATAACGATCGAGTTTGCCTCGCACAAAGTAGCAATCAATGAATGAGATAAACTGATTAAGCAGATTATCGTTAGTTAACGATATCACTTAGTCGCCTAATACCGCTTGCGTAGGTTGCGATCGCTTACTTGAGTTGCAAGTTGACCTTAAACCCAGGATCTTACTCACTCTCCTATAAATATTTTTCCTATTGCCTCGGACATTTAATTGCTCTTTCTTAACCTTTATTTACCCTTTTAACTAGTTATATTATTTTTGAAAAACTATTCTTAATTTCCATCTATTAGCTCAATCTCTCCTAATATAATATTTGTACAAATTTTCAATCGTTAATAAAATACATTTTAATCATCCAATCTAGTTCAAATACATTTCTTAAACCTATAGTGGATGACAATTGATGTTAATACAGTGTTTTCAAATATTCATTTAATTATTAAATTATAAAAATTTGGGGGTTCAAGGTCGGATTCGCACTAAATATCTTCATGTTCGTAGTCTACAACCCTATGGGTAGAAAATTACTTCTCAGGGATGTATATGAATTTGTCTTTTGCCTCCATCTGGTTTTCATCGAAACCTCCATTGCACAATCTTAATTTGTAACTTAGCTACACAATGTCATAAATAATGCTGTAGGATAGAATAAAAAAATAAAATAAACAAACAAAATTGATTAACGCTATCGAACCTTGCTTCACAAACGTACAATTTGAAAGGAAAGGGATGAAACTACAACACAATTGAAGCGACGAAAAAAAACGTATAGGAAGTGACAAACAAAACTAATAGTCCAACAATACATGGAAGGGAAAATGGAAAATTACAAATAAATTCGCTTTCTATTGTGCCTTTTAATATTGTTTTTGTGACATATGCATATACATATTTATATTAGTTGTAAATTATATATATATAAATGAATATATGTATCTGTGTATGTATGTTATAGACGCCTAAACCGCTGAACAGAAGTTATTGAGATTTGGAGGGTTTGTTTAACATATTCTCAGGATGGTGTCTGGGAAGTTTACTGTAGATCCATTCAGGGCTCCGCCCCAAGGACTTGTACAAAAACCGATGTATATATGTATTTGTGTTTCTATGCATCTTGTGGACGTCTAACCGGCTAAATAGAAGTTAATATAATTTGGAGGGATTGTTTAACATACTCCCAAGAGGGTTCATGTGATGTTTGGTGTAGATCCATCCACAAGGCTCCGCGGATGCTTAGGATGATTCAAAAACCGATGTAAGTATATATGTGTGTATGTATATGTCTTATGAAAGCCTAAACCCCTAAACAGACGTTAATGAAATTGGAAGGGGTTATTTAACATATTCCCTGGATGGTTTGTGTGAAGCTTGGTGTAGATGTATAGATCCTTCCGCAGCGTTTTTTCCATAGACAATTATATGCTGCGGTCTCACGTGTTGGAATACCTGAAATATGTATGTTTATATGCCTAATAAAATGAAGAAAAACATTGTCTATCCTCTAGCATTGCAGTAAATGAAATATTATTATATTTAGGTGTTTTATTTGCTTTTTTCATTGCACAAATATGACTTCGGGAACAGCAACGTGCGCCGGATAACTCTAGTTATAAAAAAAAGTAACTAAAATAAATTTTTTCTTTGTTTATTTAAGTAGGAATTAGCTTTAAAAAAAATTATATTACTTGTCATTCGTTAATGAATTTACGCAAGTTACATTTGAAACTTCACCTAAAGTGTTTTTAATTCCACGATACATTTACCTACACTTAGTAGTCACATGACTTAGTTTAGGCAACTTACCCGTATAACGCTACAGCTTCACAACTTTAGAAGCCTATTATTTCAAACCTTTGCTTTTATAAGAAGATATCCTAGAGACTAGCTTCAGATAATTGGAACAAAATTATCCACGTTTCGTTTACAAGTCGGGTAAGACGCTTTTCCACAATGCCTTAACAGATAAAGAAGTGAGTTAAAAGTGTAAAGAGAGGGCGAATAAAAAAGAGTGATTAAATGCCTAACGCTACAGAAAAAAATCATCCTAGTATGACGGCATAAAGTGAAGTATATGATGGTGGTGGTTCAAGGTCACATTTGGACTCAAGTGAACAATGTCGGTTTCGCCGAAACTAGTTTGCTTGGTAAACTGATCATTTGTAGAAGTTGAAGGTAATTCTTTTTTTTATTTATGTTTGTAGTCTGACTAATTCACAAGACGAGGTTTATTAGTTTACACTTTCAGTGCGTACCAAATATTGTCATAACGTACACAGGTAGCTTATGGTATCGTCGTCACCGATACTGTAGCTTAACGGCTTTCATCTACTCCATGCGTGGAGGTAACTGACAGTGCCACCATTCACATTGAAATTTACGTATAGTTTTTAAACCATGTGCATAATGAATTAAACTTAAAGTTTATTTTCTTTATATTTATTTAATTAACCTCTTTTTAAAAATGTGCCAGTTGTTTATTAGCGATTATTTTTCTCATTTATTATACTTTATGGCATGTAAGAAATCAGTGGCCTAGATGCAAACCCGGCGAGCTCGCAGTATAATTAAATACTCCACTATTCCACGACTCCATTAAACCCCTCCTCACCTCTTACCTACCCATATTTATTTGTGCGCCTACTTATGTGGTTGAATTTAATACGGAGGGAAAGAGCTTTTTTCTTGGAACTGATGCTATTCTACCGTTGTAGAAATTCTTGGTAAGTCTAATTCTGTTCATTTTGTTCTTAGCTTTCCCACTCAGAAGTTTATTTCTAGGAATTCTCAGGATAATTACTCCCTACAATTAAAGATCATATTTACTACTTTTTCTACATGAAAGAAGAATTTTCTAAATGTTTAGAACGTGAATTCTGTTCTACCTACGACCAGTTACTTCGGACTCAACTGTTAACAGAAACGAATGTGGCAAAACCAGATGAGTATTTGATAAAATTTATTAAATCTTTTTCTAATAATGGCCTATGTCCTGTCGTCTATTGCCGTAGAGAATTTTGTATTATCTACGCCTCTGATAAAACTTACTCTGATCTCTGTGAATAGTAAAAATATATTAACTCATATAATAGTGATTACTTCTTATTTATTTTGTAACTACATTGTTGAAATTAAAGGATATCCTGACCCTGTGTTTGTTAATAGAAATTTAGAAACAGCAACCTACAAAATTGAATGCAATTGGAAATGCAACACAGCTTTTAGTGTTCTAATTACAATCTGGGCAGGACAAACAACAATGGCTATAGCAACAGATGTGACGCGGCTAGGCATGTCTTCAAGACTAAAACTGGAGCAACTACAGTGTGTTTGTTGAAAGAACGTCGCTTTTTGACGGAAGCACATCTAATCACTCAGTTCCAGTTATTTGAAGACTTTCAAAACTTGACGTCGGTGAAGACAAAGTTTCGTCAGGAGACAGTCAATCTATTTCTGAATGCATGACGCTAAAACGGTTTAGAGTTATAGATGGCTCGAATTACAAAAATAAATAAACACATTTGAAAGGATAATTGAGTGTCTTTAAAAGGTTATTTATTTAGGAAAACTTGTTACTTATCATAGGCCTTACATTTGTCTAAAATTGAACCATTTTTAGAATTCACTGAATAATTTTGTATTTCCCTTTAGAATGGAGCATAGTTGAATGAACCCTAAGAGTCGAAATAGTTCCAGAGCAAGTAACAAGTGAGCAGCTTTCGTTAGGGTTTCTTCGTTTTCAATTTAGTAAAATGATTGTACTTTTTGGTATTTTCATCTTATATATTTTCGGTTATATATCTTATGATAAATATCTTACGACTAAAGAATAAAATACTAGTAAAAAATAAATATTCAAGCATCTACAATTTTCGAAATAATTTTATACTATTTCACGAAACAAAAATAAAGTAAATTTAAATTAAAATTTAACCTGGTCAGTATGCAGGAGTTTATAATTATTCACCACTTTGGAAATGATTTGACATTTTGAAGGCTTCAGTTATTTTTGTACCTGAATGTAATTATATGGTATTTATCGTAACGAGATCGAAACATTTTTATTTTTATTAAATACACTGTCAACAAAGTTTTTCGTAAATATTGTTACAAGTACCTTACCATGTAATAAAGTTAAGCCTAAATACCTTACAATTACTTATTTTTATCAATAACATATCTTATGTTTCTTTATAAAGAGATTAGGAAACATTTGACTTTCAAATAAATGTATAAATGTCTCATAAATACAATATAATATGAAAGTAACATGGATACAGAACAAATGTTACACGAGCATTGTGCAAACTTACGCTGAATGTAATTTGAACCTAATATTAATAAACAGTTTTTATAAATGAACGCGTCAAAAGTTATGGGTGTAACGAAAACTACGTAGATAAAAGTCATCAAATACTGTTAAAAAAAAGTGTACGAAAGAGAAATTAATTTTACATGCATAAAACTGCAATCAGAATGATAAGGAAAATATTCGGTTTTTATTTCTTTAAAACAGAAATTACTAATAAAATGGTATAAACATGAATAAATAAAACTGTTGTAAAGGAACAGACATTTCATATACATAACCCAATATCATAATAGAACAAAATACCTGAGAATGTTTGAATTTTGCGAAAATGGTGAAATTTAATTTCGGTTAAAAGCTTATGGCTTTTAATATCCTTTTTATAATACATAAATATAGAAACTATGATGCGGGTTATATCATTGAAATACATTTTAATTATAGAGCGATTTGCTTCTGATTCAGTGTATTATCCATGGCAAACAGTACACAAGAGTATAGATAAAACCTGTAGAGCTAAGAGAAGCAACAGAGCGGATTCTAGCAGATTTTGCCAAGTCGCTTTAGAAAGCGAAGGTAGAGGGTAATCATGATACACATAGATAATATTGCTATCCTAGGGAATATCATAAAAAGTGTCTATCTTATATTCAACCGTTATCAAAGTAAGAGCTTCTAAAAACTTTAAAAATCAGTTCGAGCTGCTAAAAAATACACGCATAACAACAAACAATAACATTTCGTTAGTTATAAATAAGAATAATTAGAAATATAAGTTATAAAGTCATTAAATATATAATATTTAAAATATAATAGTTTTATAAATATAAAATGAAATAATATAAATTATATTTTGCCAAACAATAAACAAAGGTTGACATTGATACGGGACAGAAGCTGTTGAACGGATGGTGAGAGATTCTTCCATGCCACTAAAGAAAGCGGAGGTAGATGGAAATAAATATGAAAAAATCCAACCCTAGTAAAAGTGGTCAAGCCGTAAGTATGGTTCTTTGGAAAAAGATTGAAAAGGTGAAGTAATGAGATCTTTTGTAGCAAGATCTACAAACATTTAAAACTATTTAGAGTTGCTAAAAAAAAATGCGAGCACCTTAGAATATTTTTATAAATGTAAATAGCTGGAGCCAAATCTTCTGTAGGGTTTTTGTGGCTCATGATGAATCCTTATAGCGTAAACTGTCCATTTGTAAAATAATGAATCTAAAATATTTTGGGGTTTTATATTAGTGAAAAATCTTTTTTTAAACTTTTAACTGAATCAAGAGTATGAAGGTCCAAAGAAAATGTGTTATGAGAAACTAATTTAAAAGTCTGTAATAATTACCAAACTCTCATTTCATGCCATAGAATCACAGAGTCAATCTTTTGGTATCTATGATCGGAAAACTAAACCCATCTGCCGACGTTATTCAATCATTGGCAGATTCCCAGAATAACAAGTAGTGATTTCGAGTGTGTTAATCATTCAGCGAAAATAACAAAAAATAAAATCTGTCAGAAAGAAAATTCTGTTTTCTTAATATAATGGATAACATTAACGAAACAATTTTAAGTAATTGTACTAGGTTTAGCGTAATCATAAGTAATATAAACTTACAAAAACACAGAGATTTTTATACAAAAAAAAAAAAATTAATAAATACACAAAAACCTCTTAACCACAAACTTTCTTTATTTTACCCTTATGTACATTTCAGTTAGAAAGTAACCTTCCTCAGAGGGATAACATACAAAGACAGTCTTTGAATGTTATCCCTCTGAGGATGGTTACTTTATAACTGAAATGTACATAAGGGTAAAATAAAGAAAGTTTGTGGTTAAGAGGTTTTTGTGTATTTATTATTAAATTCAACCACAGTATATTCCTAATAAATAGTGAAAAAATAATTATTTATTATCCTTAAGGACTTACTCTCAACCGGGGTTTAGAGGGATACTCAATAGCGCTTACGAGCAACTATTTTACTACTACATTATTTTTTTGAATTTTGCAGTCCATTACGTTCGGCGAATCTTAATTAACTACTTAAATTATAGTTTATGACCATCCGAACTTTGAATTTTGTAAATTTGTTTAAACTTACTGAGACAGAACGTTTTCGATCGCTATGTGGCGATTTTCATCAGTGTCTTCTGCTTGGATTTGTTGAGTCCAGCGGTGACGGTTTTAAAGGCAGGTTTTCGATAGTATCAAAGAGTATATGTGATTTGTATAGAGTTTTTGTGTGCCTGTAAATTTCATATTGTTCTAGTGTGTTGAGATGTGGTCCTTTTTTGTTGAGTAAGATTTCTAGGTTATGGCAAATGTCTGTGTATTTGTGTCCTGTTTCTTTTATGTGATTGTAAGATGTTGAGTGAGTGTTCTGTTTGTGTTCCTCGACTCTTTGTTTGAAGCTGTGACTTGTTTGACCAATGTAGAATTTGTTACATTCTTCGCAGTTAAGTTTGTATACGCCTGGTGCTTGTAGTTTATCTTTGTTGTTGCTGTCGTGTTGTATTTTTATTGTAAGTTGTTATATGTTTTGTATGCTACTGTGTATACTGTTTTTTGAAATTTGTGGTCTATTTTGTATGTTGTTTTGTTTATGTACGGTAGTGTGATGTATTTGTTTTCCCTGTCTGTAGTGTTTTTTGTATTTTGTACCATAGTTTGTCTATTATTGTGGTGTTGTATTCATTTGTGTATGCTTAATATTTAATTATGTGTAGTTCTTTGTTTAGGTTTTCTGTGATCATTGGAACCTCTTTAAGTCTATGGAGCATGGATCTGAAGGCAGCGTGTTTGTGTTGGATAGGGTGGTTTGAGGTATTGTGGATAGGTGTGTCTGTCGTTATGGGTTTTCTGTAACTGTTGAATCTGTGTTTTTGTGTGTGGCTTTTTGTTATGGTGAGGTCGAGGAAGTTTTGGGATCGGTTGGTTTCAGTCTCTGAAGTGAAACCTTATTTTCTAATGTCGACGTGAAATATTTCCTAATAAAATA
>JBAIZL010000009.1:26724894-26834894 GCA_036971475.1 Prosapia bicincta | reverse complement strand
TAAATATATAAGTATTTATTGCTTAATGAGATAGGCTTATATTTATTTGCTAATTAGGTTTCTATGTTTGGCTAGAACGTGTTCATTACAAGCGCATACAGTACGAGTAAACACGCATGCACGCAACATTTCCAGCACGAAGTTGTAAAAAACCAAGATATATCGCCGTTAATCATTGGCAAAATGGGATTATTTTAATCGTAGAAACTCAGGCCAAACATATTCCCCTAAATGCTGTAAGTATATTTCCTTTCAATATGTCTGAAACACAGTTATACCATATTTCGCCGATATTAATTAATGAAATTGAAATTATTGCATAATACTTTACGTTTTTAAAACTAATAATAAAATTTGTATAAATTAGCAGAAATAGCAGTGGATGTTTTCGCTCTTCACTACTGCTGTTTCCGCTAATTAGATTTTTTCAAGGAGTATTTGACCTCAAAATTTTAATTAAAAAAACTTTATAAAACTAAACACTACAGAAAATTATTCATTTTTAAACTTTCGTGTTTTCATAAATATTTTTTTACTACTAATAATAATTTTGTAAATGTTTAAGTTTTGGACTACAATTTAATAGGGCCAAATTGAACAAAAATAGGGTTACAAAGATACATTTACCCCATAATTATATTTGTTTAAAGTCACACTTGTGTTTGAAAACCAATAAATTTATATTATACATTTGAGTACATTTACTGTCTTTTGTGTACTATTAAAGTTTTTAAAGTGTTCCGAAACGCTTCAACAAAGAAGTATGTTATAATGTTAGGAAAGAGAGAAAAATGTAATGAAATGTATATAAATATTCCTAACAGAGGTGAAACTACGTATATTAAGAATTACAAATGATCTAAAATTTCAAAATTTTGAAAAACATCTGTAAAACGTTATTTCAAAAATGTTACTAAGCTTTTAAATTTCAACGTAATTATGAACAAATTATTTATGTCTCTCATTCCCTCAGTCAATCATCAACTCTCTTCCTTACACTAGTCTCTCTCTCTCCCCTCTCTATCACTCTCTCTCTCACTCTCTCCCTCTCTATCTATCTCTCTATTTATCTTTTCCTCTTTATCTATCTATCTATAACCTTCCTCACACTCTAAGTCTCTCACTTCTCTCTCTCTCTCTCTCTACTTCTTTCACTCTTTCTCTCCCTCTCTGTCTCTCTATCTTCCTCACACTCTAAGTCTTTCTCTCTCTTTCCCTCTGCTTCTTTCATTCTTTCTCTCTCTCTCTACCTATCTATCTATTTATCTTCCTCACACTCTAAGTCTCTCTATCCTCTCTCTCTCTCTCTCTCTCTCTCTCTCTCTCTCTCTCTCTCTCTCTCTCTACTTCTTTCACTCTTTCTCTCCCTCTCTATCTATCTATTTGTCTATCTTCCTCACACTCTAAGTCTCTCTCTCTCTCTCTCTCTCTCTACTTCTTTCACTCTTTCTCTCTCTCTCTCTCTCTCTATCTATCTATTTATCTTCCTCACACTCTAAGTCTCTCTCTCTATCTCTCTCTCTCTCTCTCTTCCCCACACCTTACGTCTCTAGGATCTTCATCGCATCTACTTCTCCGAGCTAAAGTCCTATTAAAACATCGATTGAGAACAATTCTACTCCACCTGAATGACTAAGCCAAAGAAATTATATATGTTTTCTCTAATCCCCGCAATATAGAGCATCATATCCTGTCCTGTCCCTAGCCCTGTATAATTACAGCTTCCCCTCTTTAGTCTTTTACTCACAAAGGGGCTGTAATATATAAACACCTCCTTGTAACCCAGATACAGATTAAGTCTACTAAAGGTACACAAGACTGTCCCCACCACTCCATTATGTTTCCCTAATCACGGTAACAAGGGACCAGTATGTCCTGTCACTTATCTTACATAAATCCATCTACCCTTACTTACATATTTCATAAAACTATTTGAAACGAAAGGCACCTCTTTATGATTCTACTTCCGATATGCGACTCTGAGCACGTGACCTATTCTACATCATACACCAGGAGGTTTGTTGCTCGTACCCTGATCCTACAAATATTCACAGTCCTTCCATACTGCCCTTATATACTAATAGCCACACTGGTTGATCATTTCAAGCTCAACACTTATCTGTCTATAGAACGTTACTCTTTATTTAACGGCTTTTAAACATCACAAATACTTTGAATATTGTGTGTAAACATTATTTTTTAAATTGTAGACTAATCATTGAAATATATTATTAAATTCTCAAATAATTTACTAAAATGTATTCTACAATTAGCAAGAATTATTTGACAATTGTACTCATTGTGTGTAAACATTATTATTTAAATATTAGACTAATCATTGAAATATATTATTAAATTCTCAAATAATTTACTGAAAAGTATTCTACAATTAGCAAGAAATATTTGACAATTGTACTCATAACAATCCACAATAACAGAGCAATGTTATTTCTCCTTTATTTCGTCTGCACAGCTGTCTAAACCGCCCGCTTTTAAATACACGTACTTTTTCGGCATTTATTTATGAAATTCATTTACAAAACTTGCACACAAGCGAAACCGTGTTCACGGGCGTTATCTCTTGCATCCTGGTCCATTAATCTTTTCAACTGTCGCAATTCATCTCTCCAGCTCTTCCTCCGGGTTCGTTTATTGCCGCTATTATTTGCTACCCGTCTTGCTTCTCAAGTCCGGTCTAAGGTAGACTCTCAGCCATAAACTAAACTTTCTACTCATGAATTTCCGACGCCGAGCTAAAGTTTGTCTCGCTGGATAACGGATGTTCTGCTGGAAGAAGGTAAACAACTAACTCATCTTGTTTACAAAAACATGTTATTTATGAAAAGTATATTTACGAAACAGTATCCAGATCCGATAGAAATTAAGTGTTGGAAATAGCTTAGGCTATATAGGCTTGGTAACGTTGGCAAGAAAAAATAACATGTGAATGGAACCGTAACTGTAAGTAGAACAATTTGAAACAGTAAATGCAAAAAAAGAAAAACGTGCTTCAGCTAATAAATTATACCTAATTGAATTTTCCTCAAAGCTCATTGTTTTAGCAATAACAATTATGGTAGATCTTCTTCGTCAATGAGAATACAACTCCTAATAGTTTCAGCTTCATATATAATTTTTACATTTATTTATTCGACGAAATAAATAATTTAATAAAACATACTCAAATTTGTATAAGTTACTTTAGCGTAGCTGAAAGATTTTTGCAGAACTGTTCTGGGGAGAGGGCATGTAAAGGAATAATAGAAAGAGCACATGGATTTTTTGAAGTACGAGTGCTCTAGTGACTTGTCTAGTGGTCCAAATTCCCTGACTTCGATCCCCAGTAGGTCTGATATGTTTTTCTAAATCTTTTCAACTCCTATATCGACTCAGCTTGTACATACAGCTCTGAAATTTTTCTATTAGGTTGTAATGATGGTATAAATAAATCATTATTATCTTATGAAACAAACAGATTTTTCTTTCTTTATATTTATTAGAGTAAATATTAAAATGGAAAACTTTTAGATCGATATATGGACAAAATTTATAATTTGAAACTTTATAATTTAGACACCAATTATAACTTAAGAGTATCTCTACTTTTAAAATATAAGTCAAAACAAACCGTACTAGCACAAACCAAACTACTATTGTGGAAATAATTTTTGATTGCATAAAACAATAATTATTGAGAAATATGTCATCAATGAGTTTATTACTTCACTGGCTTTAAAAGGTTTCAAAAACTACAATAAAACTGGATCAATACATAACTAAGTAGTTTGATTAGGATCATTTACATAAAATATAATATATTGCTTAAAAATATAAGTTTCCCTAGCGTTAATATAATCAAACAAATGAATTTCGTAAACACGTGAATTTTAATCCAATTTTTCGTCATTGATGATTTTACAGTTATCTTAATAAATTATATTTCAATAAAACCTTAGCCTATCTTTATTAGTTAATTAATCGATAATAATCAAATATTATATTTGCATAGTGCGTTTATAGAAATACATTGAACAAAATTTTGAACACATTAAAAAAAAACATTTTTTAAGTAACCTTTCTCAGGTAATAGCATAGAAATTGCTTGAAATGTGATACCCAAGTGGTTATCTTTGCAGCTTTCTTCACTTTAACAAAGAAAATAGTTAAAGAAAATAGTAGATCTCAAGGAATTACCTTGAGAAACCCCTTTTTAATGAACGTATGAATACATGCAGACTTCCTAGTAGAATGTATAAATACCTGGGCTAACTGTGATGACATAAAATAAGCTTTGAATGATATACGCCCACGATCGTATTAAACTAAATTTAAATTTAAATTAGAGGGACTTGAATAACCTTTACACAGCTGTTGTGGGTGTTGATCGTTTAGGGCGATATAGATGGTGTCAGTTATTTAAAACGTTATAACAAACAAACGTACAGTAATAAAAGCATATTATCTAACAACGTTTGTAAAAACAACTATCTGGTATCATTCTTTATACGATGAATGTTTATGATCCATTTAATATTTTATCCCTGGAAGCTATTCTCTGTTTGTGTGTATTCCTATGTTAGGTTTAGGAATTGAATTATGTAACTACATATTTTAAATGCAATGGTTCAGTTACGTAATACTAGACCATCTTCCTAGAAGTGATTTCTGCCCGTCTACGTGTCAGAACTCAGACCGAATGTGTTCTAATGATGAATTGCACAGATCCACCACATTGACATTTCAGTTAAACCGCCACCACAGTTGGCATTTCCTAATTGATTGTAATGAGTGGCAGCGAAGGATTCATGTCCTGGATATTTTCAGACGCAGCAAAACACAACTGGATCAGAAATCATTAATATGAGAACAATTAAACTGGTGTCAGAACGACTACATGATTGAAAATTTGTCTTTAGAAATAGCTCTATTTTCTACTCAAAGGGAAAATATCATTGTAGGTTACCGGAATAAGTATTGTCATATTATCAGTTGTTATCATTATATTTTATGAGTTTATCAGACCCGAGAGTATATATTGTGAGTGAATTTGGTGACTTTATCTTGTGAATCTATCTGGCCAAAGGGTATATATGTGAGTAAATCGGGTGTATCTTGTAAATCTATCTAGGGAGTATATTTTGTTAGAATCTGTTGACTATATTTGGTACTCACCTTGTTCAGTATATCCAGTAAATCTATCTTTTGAGCTTATCTAAGAGTATATCTTGTGAGTCACCTTTGAACTGTGTGCCTTTTGAGTAATCTAATAAGTGTACTTCATGCGTCTTTCGCGGGAAACTACATGATGAATAAATTAAGTGTGTCTATCTCGTGTGTACATCTCTTGAGTGTCGTAAATCTATCTGGTGATTAAATCTTATGAGTATATATGGTGCATTAATTAAGTGGGTGTATCTTGTAGGTTTATTTGGAAGTATATTTTGTAAGTATATCTAGTTAGTCAATCTTGTAAATATATCTAGTGGATGCTTCATGTACGTGTATCTTGTGAGTGAATCTGGGGAGTATATGTGGTGAGTAAATCTCATGAGTATATATGGTGCATTAATTAAGTGGGTGTATCTTGTAGGTTTATTTGGAAGTATATTTTGTAAGTATATCTAGTTAGTCAATCTTGTAAATATATCTAGTGGATGCTTCATGTACGTGTATCTTGTGAGTGAATCTGGGGAGTATATGTGGTGAGTAAATCTCATGAGTATATATGGTGCATTAATTAAGTGGGTGTATCTTGTAGGTTTATTTGGAAGTATATTTGGTAAGTATATCTAGTTAGTCAATCTTGTAAATATATCTAGTGGATGCTTCATGTACGTGTATCTTGTGAGTGAATCTGGGGAGTATATGTGGTGAGTAAATCTCATGAGTATATATGGTGCATTAATTAAGTGGGTGTATCTTGTAGGTTTATTTGGAAGTATATTTGGTAAGTATATCTAGTTAGTCAATCTTGTAAATATATCTAGTGGATGCTTCATGTACGTGTATCTTGTGAGTGAATCTGGGGAGTATATGTGGTGAGTAAATCTCATGAGTATATATGGTGCATTAATTAAGTGGGTGTATCTTGTAGGTTTATTTGGAAGTATATTTTGTAAGTATATCTAGTTAGTCAATCTTGTAAATATATCTAGTGGATGCTTCATGTACGTGTATCTTGTGAGTGAATCTGGGGAGTATATGTGGTGAGTAAATCTCATGAGTATATATGGTGCATTAATTAAGTGGGTGTATCTTGTAGGTTTATTTGGAAGTATATTTGGTAAGTATATCTAGTTAGTCAATCTTGTAAATATATCTAGTGGATGCTTCATGTACGTGTATCTTGTGAGTGAATCTGGGGAGTATATGTGGTGAGTAAATCTCATGAGTATATATGGTGCATTAATTAAGTGGGTGTATCTTGTAGGTTTATTTGGAAGTATATTTTGTAAGTATATCTAGTTAGTCAATCTTGTAAATATATCTAGTGGATGCTTCATGTACGTGTATCTTGTGAGTGAATCTGGGGAGTATATGTGGTGAGTAAATCTCATGAGTATATATGGTGCATTAATTAAGTGGGTGTATCTTGTAGGTTTATTTGGAAGTATATTTGGTAAGTATATCTAGTTAGTCAATCTTGTAAATATATCTAGTGGATGCTTCATGTACGTGTATCTTGTGAGTGAATCTGGGGAGTATATGTGGTGAGTAAATCTTACGAGTATATATGGTGCATTAATTAAGTGGGTGTATCTTGTAGGTTTATTTGGAAGTATATTTTGTAAGTATATCTAGTTAGTCAATCTTGTAAATATATCTAGTGGATGCTTCATGTACGTAAATCTTGTGAGTGAATCTGGGGAGTATATGTGGGGAGTAAATCTCATGAGTATATATGGTGCATTAATTAAGTGGGTGTATCTTGTAGGTTTATTTGGAAGTATATTTTGTAAGTATATCTAGTTAGTCAATCTTGTAAATATATCTAGTGGATGCTTCATGTACGTGTATCTTGTAAGTGAATCTGGGGAGTATATGTGGTGAGTAAATTAGTATCTTGTAACTCTATATAGAAGGTATGTATTATGAGTAAATATATCGAGTATTGAACATCAAATGATGAAGTAAAACAAAATGGAAAATGAAAGACGTTCTACACCTGCAACTGCATGGATAATTTCAAAAAAATCGTTATTGTATTTGTGTTTTTAAACAGCATAAAGAAATTTAAAACTTAAGAAACGGATAAAAAACATTTAAAATTTTTCAAAAATGTTTTTCAAAGATGACGCAAAGACGTATTGTGATTTAAAAACAAGGGAATAAATACATTTGTAGAATATCTTATAGTGTATTAGATCAATAAAAAAACAGCGTTTCAAATATCACTTTCAATACTTGGATTATGTACGACTTTTAAAAATGGTTATAATAAATATAAATGTATTACAAATGGCAGTAAGTGTGCGAGGGTAAAGCACGTTAGATCCCTATTTTTTCTGATATGTTTCTACTAAATCAAATATTTTTTAGTTACAAAAAAAATGCATCGTTAAAACAATTGCTAATTTCTGTTAACGTTCAATAGTTTGCCCCATTTATTTATATAGAAATTATTAAAGCATCACTTGTTAACATGTGTAAGCCTACTTGAATGATGCAATACAACAATGCTTCCGTGTTGCTGTTACCTAAACACAAAACTGAAGTAAAATATTTCTCTACTTACTAAATCGAAAAAAGTCTGTTGAAAAAAAATATTTCCTCACCTTTTAATTTTCTTTTTTTGTAGTTTCAAGACAATTCTAGTGAAACCAAATTCCACTACGTATAATGGTAGAGTATAATGAATAAAGGTAGAACTAAGATGAGGTGGAAAATCTGTAAGGGAGGGTTTATGCTATATCATAGAACTAAGTGCGCAGGTCAGGCCCTTGAGGCAGGTATACTCTTACCTGGATCGTAATACCCTTTATAACCCCCTCCCTATGAAGAAGGACGATATTAGAAGAGATCGGGTAGAACTATGATAAAGACATTGTGATCCTCCCCTTACACTGGCAAAAGGGCAAAATTACAGGACATGAGCTCGGTCGCTTACCTAAGACCGTTCCAAATTGGAGTGAAGGAAGTCTTTGTTCACCTGTGTAAGTTTTCTATTTCTTTTCCTAGTTACATTATTATTTTAATAATGTACAAATTTTCATGGAAAAGTATAAAACAATATGGCCATCATACAAATATGTATTGAAACAAAAAAATAAATAAAAAATCTTGAAAAATCTATTGTCTAGGTGTAAATAATTTTTACGATAGCTTTAAAGTCAACCTTTTGCAATCCTATTTGGGAATTCCCTAAACGTCGTTTTATTAGTAGAGGGCTAGGAGGAAGATTTAACCGAGATATTAAGAAGTGGGGAGAGAATATAACAGGGGAGGTATATCGTTCATAACACTGCCAATTACTCTTGGATGCTGAAGAGGGAGGCATCGTTTAAAGGAAAAACCTCTGAGAACAAAGGGAAAATAACTTCAAAGGCTTCTATATTATTAATTAAAATAATCTTCCTTGATGAAAAAAAATTGATGAAGTTGATTTTACTGTACACTTTCTAGTCATTACACTTTGAAACAGAATTACCAACTTATATCAGGGATGAATATCACTAATAAATGGCTAAACCACCCAGGTAATTGTGAAATAATTAAATGGTAATTATATTATGATTACAATACAAAATAAAACTAAAACACTGTAAGTATTTTTCATTAGTAAAACAAGTAATATAAAACAAAATTTAAGTAAATTCCTACTTAAGTAAAAAAAAATATATTTTAGTTGCCTTTTATTTTATAATTAGAACTAATATATATATACGCATATGTCATAATAACAACATTAGTAGCATAGAAAACGAATTTGTTTTCAATTTTCTATTTAATTTTCTATCTATGGTGTTGAACTACTATTTTTGTTTGTTACTATTTATACATTTGCTTTTTTTGTCGCTTGTGTTGTAGTTTCTTTTCGCTTTTCTTTTGCTTGATACTTTTGTGAAGCAAGGTTCGATATCGTTACTCCATTTTTTGTCTATTTTATTCTTTTCTTTCGTATTTAATCCGGGACCATTATTTATGATATTGTATGGTAACCATGCCAATAATTTAAGGTTGTTCAAAGGAAGTTTTTATGACAACTAGATGGGACCAAGAGAAACACTCTTATACTTCTCTGAGAAGTATGGAAAAGTTCAAAAGCTTAGTCTCAAAAGCGCTAGACTTTGAACAAGAAGATACTCAGTTCGAATCCGCCTATCCCCTCAAATTTTTATAATTTAAATAATAAATAAATATTTGAAAAACAAAACTGTATCAACATCAATTGCCATCTACTACAGGTTACAAAAATGTATTTGATCGTGACTAGATTAATAGAAATGTATTTTTTTAACGATTGATAATTTGTAAAAGATAAGGAGAGAATGAATTAATAGAAAGAATTGAAAAATACCAAACTTTCACTGTTTTCTTGCTCTTAGAAATCACTTATCGAGCACATTTTGATTAGCACTGTTGTACGGTTAGGCCTTTGTTTCCTCTACTACAAAGTAAATAATCTTTTTTTAGCTGTAATGTTTTATTTTACATTGTTTTATTCCTACACGAAGACATGTAAAATAAATGTAACACATGTTTGTCCAGAAATCATTCAACTCTCTTTACAAACAGGATGCGAGGTAATCACCTGAAAGTGGTGGCTAAGTGTTTTGGCAGCCTGACTGATGCTGATGGCCCATCGCTATGAATCACTCCATTCACATGCAATCGTAAATCCACAACATGACACAGACAGTGCTGCTATCTCGCACATGTTCGTCACGTATAATTAACAGAAAATCTTTAACAAAGGAATCTAGTTAAGTAATAATTTCTTAATTTGTCCTTTTATTTATTAAAAAAATCCTATTTTATTTTAAACGTAATTTATTATTCTATTTCGGTGTGTATTTATTTTTATTAGAATTTAGCAGTTCTTTTTCTTTGACGTAAAGAAGTTCATTGGAGTTAGAGAAGTTTCAAAGCCATCAGCCAATACGACCGCTAATATAGCTATACGAAAGGATTCTAAATAGAGGTAGGATTAGGATATGAAAATAAAACCCCCTTGTACAAAATTTAGGGGAGTTATTATAGCATCACATATTCAAGGTCAAGTAGCTAAAGTATGCTTAATCTATATTGAGGTCACAAAGATGGTATATATCATTTACATCCCCCTGTAAGGAAATTGATAGAGGGTAGTAACAATAAAGGGAGGGCACAATAAAGATTCTGGTAATCTTACCGAACATATACACACTCTCAACCAGGGTGAAAGTTGTGTCTACCAAGCACCCTTTTCAAGCGGTGTCTACCAATAATTTATGAATTGGTAACTATTTATAAAGATTAATTCCTAAATTTAGTTGCATCCTCCTCAGTTACGTAAACTAAACCCCGAGGATTGTGAATATAAGTAGGAATAATCTATAGAGCTAAAACTCCTTTTGAAGTATGTAGGACAGAGGGAGTTATTGTAGCATCATGTGAGGTAGGTCAAATACGTGACGTAATCCTTATTACCTGCAGGGGTTATAGAGATGTGACTTTTTTGTCATTTTTTTCTTTTTTACAAAATCTTTGTTAAAATAAATGTCATTGAAGACTAGTTGGCATAAGGTAACACTAAAAATATACAAAATTAACATTAGGTAACACTAACATTAGGTAACACTAACATTAGGTAACACTAACATTAGGTAACACTAACTTTAGGTAACACTAACATTAGGTAGCACTAACTTTAGGTAGCACTTACATTAGGTAACACTAACATTAGGTAACACTAAAAATATACAAAATTAACATTAAGTAACACTACCTTTAGGTAACACTAACAATAGGTAGCACTACCATTAGGAAACACTAACATTAGGTAGCACTAACTTTAGGTAGCACTTACGTTAGGTAACACTAACATTAGGTAACACCTACTTTAGGTAACACTAACATTACGTAACACTAACATTAGGTAAAACTAACTTAAGGTAACACTTACATTAGGTAACACTAACACTAAGTATTTACATTAGGTAACACTAACATTAGGTAACACTAAAAATATACAAAATTAACATTAGGTAACACTACCTTTAGGTAACACTAACATTAGGTAACACTACCTTTAGGTAACACTAACATTAGGTAACACTACCTTTAGGTAACACTAACATTAGGTAACACTAACTTTAGGCGACACTAACATTAGGTAACACTAACTTTAGGTAACACTAACATTAGGTAGCTCTAACATCAGGTTCCTGACAATCTTTACATTATACTACTATAGGTTCCTGACGTACTACTATAGCTATATTAAAATTAGCAAAATCCTTAGACTAAAGCTAAAAACAAATAACCTTGAAATCATGGGAAGTGAATTTCTTCTATCGACCTTGCTCTGTATGTATGCTAGTGGCGCATTTATTTTAAATTTTGTGCGAGGGCAAAGGTGTTTGACATTTGTAAAAGCATTTCCTTTTTCCAAAAGCAAAATAACTCCTTCAAGGGTGAATACAAAATCATTCCTTCACTCTTTTGTCCGCCTATCTAACAAAGCCAAAACCTGTTACTCTTGAATTGCCACGCACAAAATATTGATCTGTGATCAACAATACATACTACGAAATCAATCAAGATTAACATTTGGATAAAGCTTCAGTAGGTTATCTCATCCAGGAAATCAGACGTTAATAGAGGCATAATCAACGTCCTGTGAATACTTCTTGATGTGATGGATCTCTCTAGAAAAATCTATATTTGATTGCTACATCTCAAACAGCAATCATTTCTTTTAAAATTGCCGAATTTTCAGACAAACGAATTATCTCAGGAAAATGCCACAGGTAGACAGGTAGAAACAAGCTTCTCCGTTGTACGGTACTGTGTTGAAAAAACCGTTCACGGTGTTGCATTGCTCCAGAGAATAGAATCGAATATGGTGCAGAGGCCTGGATATTAAAGAGATTGTTTGAATGCAGCCATTCAAATCTTCTGAAATGATTTGAAGTTCACTGGTATTATTTTCACTTGATTGGTGACAGTATAGACTTTTTACCTTACTTTAGAGTTCAAGCCGTGTCAGTCTCCCTTATTTCTTGTAAGAAGTGGTAAATTAGTTCAATAGAGTCAAGAAAAACACTTTGCCACAGTTGGTTTTTCCAAAATGAAAGCTATAAGCTTAGCACTCTAATTAGATGTGTAGTAGTATTAAAGAATCAATATATCAGTTTTTTTGCATTAAAAAAATCATTTGTTGTTGTTTTGATTTATGGGCGAAAATTATTAAATCATTGCTTATATAAATAGAAATTCAATTCCTCATAAATCTGTTAAAAGTTAAAACAAAAAATATTTATGCAATTTTAAATTAAAAATAGCTTTAAAAATTTATTTTTCTCAATTACATTCCTATATGAGTGAGCTATTATTTGTACGGTAAACATAAAGTTAAAATTTGACCTAATTTTTTAATCGCCCTACCCCTTTTCATAACTTCTTACATTCAAAGTGCACCGTCAGCGTTCTTTAGCTAATAATATAGTAATTATTTATAAAAACTATATTTTTTAAAAATAATGCTTGGCTCTTAGTGGTAGAATATAAAAAAAAAGATATTAAGACCAGAATATGAAATTTTTACTATCTGCATAAAGTGAAATATTAGAATTTTTCTGCTTGTAGCTATAATACCATAAATATTCTTGTGAACAGGTTAAGTACTTTTATTACACAATTATTTATGATATAATCGAGTAACTCTGTCTACAAGACACTATCCGAAGCCATTCGCCTTTCAGTGTAGATGTTACAATTTGCTCGGCGAAGTTATAAATCAGACACAAAGATAACCAGACCGTGGAACTGATATTTTCAACGAAACAGAAGTCGCATTAGTAACTATTTGAGTCTATTTTAAATAAACACCAGAAATCTGTTACAAACAGAATGGTTTTATGGCCTTGACATTGACAGCAGGTTCAACGACCTTTGCACATGCACGTGTCAGACGGCGGGTGAGGTGCTGCCATGTTTTATGAATGTATAATTCTGTCCCTTGTCTTTACTCTGCACTCTGTTACCGATTGACAGTTTGTTTTTATACTGACAAATCCCTAGTTATCTTAATTACTTCAAAAGAACAAGTATAAAGGAACTTTTTAATACAAGTACTAGCGGGAGACAATTTAACCCAATTTTAAAGTTTACTTCCTTCCAAAATACAGGAGCATGTTTGAATCATTTTACATTTTTGTTTAAAAATAGACATTTCTCTTTCCGCAAAAATTGTACAAACTAATGTAGCTATATACTGGTACCATTATTTGAGTGTGTAGTCTTAAATAAAACTCTCACACAATAATTTATTTACACGTACGAGTTTTAATGACAATGTCATCATCTCTACATATAACAATAAATATTGTAACTAATAACTGTATATCATTGTAATAGCTACTTGAGCTTCATACTAGACTTATACAAGTAGCTAGATTTTAAAAAGGTGTGTGGTTATACACACTGATGATGACGATGACAGTGACGACGACGATAATAGTTGAAATAAGTTATAGAAATTGTATTATTGGGTGTGAGTTGGTTTTCAGCAATATTTAGACATTTTCTTTGGGGTTTTATCTTGTAAAAGGTAATAAATTAATATTTCAAAATTAACAACTTAGAAATTCAATTATTATTATACAAGTTATAATCTATAACATTAAACAAATATTGATATGTTACGAGTTAATAAATTAAACATTTTTAACAACATTCAGAATTAGTTTAGACACATTGTTTTAGGTTTAGATTCCAAATTAGAATCCTATTTAGGAGGAAAATATAGTATAAATTAAAGCATTTAAGCTGAAAATCATATAATTTCTATATAGCTGGCATTATATTAACAAATAGCAACAAAAGTAACACACAATTCAAAATAAATATTCATGAAATGAACTCTATTATACTATAATTTCCCAATTCAATTCTTTTATGAAGTATTGCTCAAGCAATTATTTGACCTTTATGTCAAATTTGTAAATGATTTAGACTAAACTATCGTAATCATTGTAATATTCGATTGGCGAAAAATATTGAAGGGCCAATAATATAATTAAATACGTATTTTTATAAATGTAAATTATAAATAACAACGTAGTCCTGATCGGCCTAGCATTTTCTATATACACTCAATTTATTCCATAGTAAAACAATACAAATACAATATATAGGGGGAAAATGGTTACAGAATAAACCATATCGACAACAGACATAATTGTGTAGCTCAGGTAATGTGGACATAGGACTGTGAAAATAATGTAAAAAGCTATGGAATTTGTAACATAATTTTATGCAATATTCATTCACGTTAGGAAGTCTTGCAGAAGGAGAAAGTTAAAGAAAAAGATGAACTACCCTATGTAACTGTAGTAAAATGACTTTATAAAAATTTTAAAGTACAATAAAAATAGAACAAACTGAATAAAAAATGGGTCCTACGACAACAGAAGAAGGCTCCACAAAGTTTTATATATAAATAAATACTCACAAACACACACTCACACACACACACACACACACACACACACACACACACACACACACACACACACACACACACACACACACACACAGCAGCCCTGTATGTGTATGGGTTCTATTTTATTATCTACTTAATAAAAATTATTTATGCATTTACGTCTCTTTTGCAACACCGTGATAGTTTCTGTTATTGAGTTTCTCTTTTGTTCATCTTGTTTTGTCATGATTTGTTTGTGTATTTATAACTATTAGATCAGTTATTGTTTTTACAGAATACTACAATATATGTATTTGTTGTAAACATTTATATGTAACCACATCGCTAAACATATCTCACCAGTAGTGCTTATCATTTTACACTGTATAGGTTCTTACATTTAGGATTTATTCACATCTTTATTTCTGAGAATATCTTCCTAAATTCTCTGTCTTTGACAATGAAATGTTATCCTCAACGCACTTACTTCTCATTGCAGGGGAGGATCTTTAATATCTTCCTACTTTTCACTGCGTATCCCAGAGCAGAAATCGTACCGGGAAACCTAATGTTATAAATTTTAAAAAACTCTTTGGCAGTATAATCCTTGCTTTTGCTCCAAAATCTTGTGACAAAATACTTTCGTAGGCGGTTATATCTAATGGGAAATTTGGTTTTCAAGTATTTTCTTATTTTCAAGGTGTTTGCCTTCCGGTCATTTCTCAGCGAAATGCAAAAATATAATTGGTTATTTTTGAAATGGGTAAGATGGACAATTGCATCATATTATTGTCGACGAAGCGACATATTATTTACACGAATACTACGATTGTAGTAAATAGGTCACGTGGTCTCAAACTAGTCTTTGTTTTTTCCCATTAAATCCAGCGTGTAATACCAGGCTCATAACAAATACAGTTACATATCTCATAAAAACACATTTATTTCTGTGGAGGTTTTTGCTGCTCTAGTTTAACTTTAGTTTCCTGCTTGTTTCCTGGCTCTTTCTTTATAAACACCCACGATTTATATATTAAACTATAATAAAATATTAGTACGTATACCTTGTTTATACCGAATAGGAAACAAAATTTTGTTACATCAAATGAAAAAGAAGTCTAATACATTGAACATTTTATTACTTGAAGACTTGGATCATGGCAATCTTATAAATACAGCGTCTTGCCCTAATAGAACTAGACTAGATAAGAACAGACCCAGGTCTGGAATGGAGAACTTTAAAACCTTCCAAATTAGTACCTCAAAACATACTTTCATCTATTACGAAATTTAAAAACCAATATTAAAGAAAGAAAATATAATAAATAAACAAATGAATATGCAGTTGGGCGTTATTTTCAAAAGTTAAAAATGTTAAAGTAGTTAAACAGAAGAAATGGAGAGTGTAGGGGGGGGGGCGTTCAAACATAATATATAAACGAGCCTCTTTTGGGTGAATAGTAACATTGAAGTTTTCCTGGTAAGAGGGAAGGGGCTCTTTGACTAGCTCAGGGAGGTAAGTACAATATACCTAAGGTAGCGGTGCTTCGGGCAGTTTAAACCCGCTCCCAAATAATTAAAAAAAAACATTGAAGTTTTGAAAATGGAATTATTCTGAAACGCGTCAAGAAAAAAAAATATTTTAATATTAGGAAATGCAGACAATATACTCGAGAGTACCCAAAACATACGTTCATCTATCACGAAATTTAAAAACCAATATTAAAGAAAGAAAATATAATAAACGAACAAAAAAATTCACAGTTAGGCGTTATTTTCAAAAGTTAAAAATGTAAAAGTAGTTATTCAGAAGAAATCGAGAGTGTAGAGGGGGGTGCAAACATAATATAAAAACGAGCCTCTTTTGGGTGAACAGTAACATTGAAGTTTTGAAAATGGAATTATTCTGAAACGTGTCAAGAAAGAAAAATATTTTAATATTAGGAAATGCAGACAATATAGGCTGCTAGAAAGTATCCAAATATTTCTAACAGAAGTGAAAATGAATATATTAAAAATTACGAAGCAATATTTAATTCTAAAAATTATGTTTTTAAATTGATTTCCAGTCTAGTTCTCTGCCTTTTCTAGGGATGTAATTTGCTTTAGACCAAAGAACTTCTGATGGCCTCCATCTTTCAGTGTATCCAGTTTACCATTATATTTATGGAGGATTTGTGGAATGGTTCACCTGCAATGCAGATGACGTCGCAAAGAAAGGATTACTGTACTCACCATATTTATAGAGATACTATCATAAGCACAGAACAATCGAATGATGCTTGCAATTACTTTGTGCTGTTGGTTCGTGTTACATAATTACTCATCTTCTCGCTCTGCTACAACAAAATGCTCATAATGTCCAGCTGGTCTCGCTGTGTTTCCATGTTGTCAACGTATCGACCACTAAGTGTGGCCTAAGGAAGCGTTTAGTCTCGGAGATTTACAGCTAAGTGATGAAGCCGCAAATAATTATTCTAAAAGTAGAGTAGAATGGGGAGATTGATGTGGGTGATATATCACGTGGAGTTAGGCCTGCTTTCACCAAATTAATTAATTATCTAACATGAAAAGTTAGACATTATATGTTTTTTTTTATATAAATATAAAAGTTTGACAACGTTTAAAAGGGTGTTGGTAATTATAATAAAATACCATCAGTTGCTGAGTGGTGTCGTAAATAATGACTGGTAAATTCAGAAATTTATGGTTGTTTAACCATCGAACTTTATGTTTTAGAAAACTTTCAATTTAGCGAAATTGTAGTAGCATCTTATGAGACACGTATAATGGCTGTGTTTTAAAATGAAAGAGAAAACTTTTCAAATAACAATATTTATAAGAAAATAGATATATTTACTTTTCAAAACGTTCATTTAATTTGTAAGTATTTTGGAGTAACGCTTGAAATGTTTCTGACTGAGAGTCAGATTCAAATCGAGAGTGTTAAACGAACAATCCTATACATCATGTTCGACCATGTATACTATATCCATTATTATCTCGTCTACAATTATCAGGGAAATGCATGAACTCGTGTATATTCGTGTAGATTATTCCTTTATAGACTTCCGCTCATACCATTGCCTCTGAGAGGTGGCATGGTAAACAAGAAAGAAAGTAGTGGTTAAAGAAAGTATTGGAAGGCTAGTGATGATCGGGCCAATACACTAGCTCATCACTAAATGAATTTTAGTAATCGCCGTACATTGTTGTAGTGGCACGTGCAATATGTTAAAGAGTCACTTGTTCACTAATGACGTCACTACCTCCTTTCGTTCGCCCACAGTAATGTTAGGATAGGTTGACTGGAGCAGATAATACTATTATTTATCTTATTACGTCACCAACAACGGTAAGACACTTTATTACTATGTAAAAAATAGTACCAGGTACTGAACAAAATTACTCACGCTTTATTTGCGGTACTCAGAAAGTATAAAATATTCGAAATGCGGAAAGAAACATGTACAACTGTGTTTCCAGCTGTTAGACATTTCTATTTGAATATGCTACTTGTTTAAAAGCACAACAATTCTTCTATTACCAGGAATATCAAAGGACATATTAGGAAATATTTTAGAGATAGTACTTTAAAAATATAACAGGCTTTGTTAGAAAATAAGGGTAAAATATTTCAATGGAATTTCTACAGTTTATAGTATAAAGCATTCGTGAGCAATAGAGATATTTATGATACGATTTCAATACAAGATGTTAGTAAACACTTGATTGGATAAATGTTGACATCAAAGGACAAAAATATGGATTTAATATTGAAATATTTACTGTAATTATATTGAAAACGTTCTAAGTAGTACAAAAATAGAACTAAATCAATACCTTATTCAGTTACTTCACTCCAACTTCAATTAAAGGTAAATGCTACTGTATTTTTCAAAAGTACAATTGGGTATGAAATCGAAAATTACTGTTTAAGTTGTCACACTGAAACTAATGAAACCACAATGTGCTATTTAACATAATCATCCCCTCACATAGATTGCTTTCCAAGGGAATATAATACCAATCATTTCCAGAAATGAAAATTAATTACACTTAGACTCCGTTTTCCGTTTGTAATGTTTACTTAATCAATGGTTTTATGTTTTTTTATTCAAATCCAGCGTCATATAATTAAATGCAACCTTTTACGTGCCACAAAAATGATCACTATTCCCAATGGCTTTAGATTTCCAAGAACGCCTGTGAGTGAATCCAAATTGATTCAACTTTGTGTGTATAACTAGCTTCTCCAAGCTCATTTTGTAATGTCTGTACTATAAAAATAAAAAGAATCAGAACTTTTTAAACTAAACCTATCAACGTAACTATTCAATTTTTTAGGAAAAGAAACAGATTTTAAAGCAGTAGTTTTGTATAATATATTTTGTAGAGAATTTTGTAACACATATTTTATGTAGAAATGTTTTTTTATAATTTAAAACAAAATGTGGAAACATTTTTAAAAAGTTGATAGTTTATTCTTAGGGTTAATAAATGTATTAAAAACAACGCTTTTGTTAATTTCACACACTCTTTGATAATTAGTACGCTGTTGTAATCATCAAAATTTAGCATTAAATTTAAAAAAAAAATGTTTATAGTGTTTTATTTAAATCCGAGTTTTTATAAAACTATTGATTCCTAGGTTATAAGGTTACCTACATTATTGTAGGTATCTAATTTAGGTACGTTATTGTAGCTAAATGCCATCTTACAACGCTCTATATTAAATTCCTACTATTAGCTCAGACTCTCTTGATTATATCTTGTACAAATTTTTAAATTTTTAATTAAATACATTTTTATTCTTTAACATTAATTATTTGAACAATCACAATCAAATACATTTTTTTAGGCTCTAATGGATGTTAACTGATTTTAACACAGTTTTTTCAAACATTTATTCAATTATCAAATAATAAAAATTTGGAGATCTAGGCCGGATTCGAACTAAGTATCTTCATGTGCAGCGTTTAGTGCTTTTGACACTCAGCCAACTTTCCTATAGCTAGAAGTGTACCTCTCAAAGAGGTATATGCATTTTTATTTTGCTCCCATCTGGTTGTTGTTGATAACTCAATCTTACAGCTTTAAAATGGTGCCACGGATTACAAATTAATGAAACAAATAAAATAAACCAACAAACTGATAAACGGTGTGAGCTTCACAAACGGGCAATGCGAAAGGAAAAAGAATCTACAACACAATGCAAGCGACAAGAGAAAAAGAAAGCATATACGAGTAAGCAGTAACAAACAAAATTAATAGTCCAACACCATACATAAATATATTTTGCTACCTTAATATTGCTATTTGAACATTAGTGAATGGATGAAAAAAACTAAAATGAAAAAATTCTTTGGTGACCTTATTAGGAATATACTTTTAACATTCTTGATTTTAGCCTTGTTTCATTATAAGTAAAAACAAAACATTATTTCATTGTAAGTAAAAACAAAACATTATTTCATTGTAAGTAAAAACAAAACATTATTTCATTATAAGTAAAAACAAAACATTATTTCATTGTAAGTAAAAACAAAACATTATTTCATTGTAAGTAAAAACAAAACATTATTTCATTAATAAATACACAAAAACCTCTTAACCACAAACTTTCTTTAATTTACCCTAATGTACATTTCAGTTACAAAGTAACCATCCTCAGAGGGATAACATACAAAGACTGAGTCAAAGAAGAGTCTTTGTATGTTACCCCTCTGAGGATGGTTACTTTGTAACTGAAATGTACATTAGGGTAAATTAAAGAAAGTTTGTGGTTAAGAGGTTTTTGTGTATTTATTATTAAATTCAACCACAGTATATTCCTAATAAATAGTAACATTATTTCATTGTAAGTAAAAACAAAACATTATTTCATTATAAGTAAAAACAAAACATTATTTCATTATAAGTAAAAACTAAACATTATTTCATTGTAAGTAGAAACAAAACATTATTTCATTGTAAGTAAAAACAAAACATTATTTCATTGTAAGTAAAAACAAAACATTATTTCATTATAAGTAAAACCAAAACATTATTTCATTGTAAGTAAAAACAAAACATTATTTCATTGTAAGTAAAAACTCAACATTATAATCATCATAGAGGGACAATAATTTTTCGCTCTATGATAATTATCGAAATCATAAAACTAAGCGTAACATTAAAATTAAATAAAAAATGTTTTTATCGAGCAATGGAAAACTATGCACGACGTAAATGAGCCCGATAACATCAGTCAGTGTCGAAGTCCGTGTATAACTGCTAGAATGATTCAATCGTCCCATGCCTCACGAATAACTCTTTCTGGCACCCGATGGGTTTTAAAGTTGTTATAGCACTTCTTATGTAAACCTCACAACAGGTACTTCAGTTACCGTTTAGAGTGTTATTTAAACATTTAGTTGAAAAGTCACATAAAAAGCATCATAGTCACAGTGAGAGCAACGCGTTGATATTTTAGAGTGGGAGTTAGAATTATAGCAAACTAGCTTCCAACCTTTCACTGAAGTACTTTAAAAGAAAATCCCAATTATTATCAGAGGAATAATATTGGGTTCCTTTTCAAACACGATACAAGCTATCGAAACACCAGATAATAGCGCTGCTTTTAAAAACAGAATGTCTGATTTGGAACGAACGTATTATTATTTTATTTATATAATCTATAATAGTTGTTCTCGTAAAATATATACCCATTTGCATTTTTCAATTTTAGAGCTCTTTTGGCAGGAACCTATCACTCAGTTAAAGAAGGGGGTTCGTTTGGCAGAGGCTGCCTTTAACCGACATGAAACGGTATCAAAGCTGTTTTAATCACTGAGGAGGCTAGTTGACTGTTAAAAATATTCCGTAATCATTTGTGTAGGAAAATACTTTGTTTAAACAAAACATTCACTCAAAATATGTATTGCGAATATATAATCACTATTGATTTAATGTCTGTCTTTACTCTCGTTAATCTAAGCACCAACAATATACAGTAGTTTCGAAATTACGAGTCCCGATTTTTCGAATCAGATGAGCTGTGGAATTAATCAGCTAAACCGCTGGCTTTTAAAAACATTTTCTCATCAGCTTGTTTCATATAAGAACTAAAGAGCTGATAGGATGCATAGAGAACTATTCAAAGAGTGTTTATTTTCAATTCGTGCCCGAAACTGAAAGGTTTTTAAAAGTAAAGAATTTGCCTCGGGAGGGTATTTTGCCGTTGAAGGTCAACAGTGATGATATCCATTATTTGTATCTTCTCACAAATGCTATGAGCCAAATCCAGGTGACAGATCAGTGTGTTCTGGAATGTTTAAAAATATACACACTTTACATTTTACAGTCTTACTTGTAAGCGACTGAAAGAGGAAAAAACTTATTGTAGGCTTTCTAGAACAAAATACAATTAAGGATTCTGTGTACTGTATAGCCGAATCATAAAATAAAATAAAAGAAGAAACAACAAGTAACTCGTATAATGAAGTCCTAAGTCTTAATGAAACTGTTGACTGTCACAAGCAGAAACGGATTTGACATTTCTTATCAAGAAACTTCCAGGTTGCTAAAATCGCGTTGTAAACGATTTGAAATAACAGATGTTACGATTATTGAAATGCTACAAAATAATACTGAAGACAGTGATGATGAGAGTAAAGATGAAGGAAGCTTCGAGCGAGACAATACAAGAACTGAAAATTAGTCACGGTGAAGTTCCGCATTAGAAACTGCACTACACTATAATGAACAATAGTTAGATATCACACCATGGCAACAGATGTGCTTCTGCTAAGACGTCTACGTGACACCACACCAACAGATGTGCTTCTGCTAAGCGTCTACGTGACACCACGCTAACAGATTTGCTTCTGCTAAGACGTCTACGCGACACCACGCCAACAGATGTGCTTCTGCTAAGACGTCTACGCGACACCATGCCAACAGATGTGCTTCTGCTAAGACGTCTACGTGACACCACACCAACAGATCAGCTTCTTTTATGCGTCTACGTAACACCACGCTAACAGATTTGCTTCTGCTAAGACGTCTACGTGACACCATGGCAACAGATGTGCTTCTGCTAAGCGTCTACGTGACACCACGCCAACAGATCAGCTTCTGCTAAAACGTCTACGCGACACCATGGCAACAGATGTGCTTCTGCTAAGACGTCTACGTGACACCACACCAACAGATGTGCTTCTGCTAAGCGTCTACGTGACACCACGCTAACAGATTTGCTTCTGCTAAGACGTCTATGCGACACCACGCCAACAGATGTGCTTCTGCTAAGACGTCTACGCGACACCACGCCAACAGATGTGCTTCTGCTAAGACGTCTACGCGACACCACGCCAACACATGTGCTTCTGCCAAGACGTCTACGCGACACCACGCCAACAGATGTGCTTCTTTTAAGACGTCTACGCGACACCACGCCAACAGATGTGCTTCTGCTAAGACGTCTACGCGACACCACGCCAACAGATGTGCTTCTGCTAAGACGTCTACGCGACACCACGCCAACAGATGTGCTTCTGCTAAGACGTCTACGCGACACCACGCCAACAGATGTGCTTCTGCTAACACGTCTACGCGACACCACGCCAACAAATGTGCTTCTGCTAAGACGTCTACGTAACACCACGCCAACAGATGTGCTTCTGCTAAGACGTCTACGCGACACCACGCCAACAGATGTGCTTCTGCTAAGACGTCTACGCGACACCACGCCAACAGATCTTCTTCTGCTAAGACGTCTACGCGACACCACGCCAACAGATGTGCTTCTGCTAAGACGTCTACGCAACACCACGCCAACAGATGTGCTTCTGCTAAGACGTCTACGCGACACCACGCCAACAGATGTGCTTCTACTAAGCGTCTACGCGACACCACGCCAACAGATGTGCTTCTGCTAAGACGTCTACGCAGCAACACGCCAACAGATTTGCTTCTGCTAAGACGTCTACGCGACACCACGCCAACAGATGTGCTTCTGCTAAGCGTCTATGTGACACCACGCTAATAGATGTGCTTCTGCTAAGACTTCTACGCAACAACACGCCAACAGATGTGCTTCTGCTAAGACGTCTACGCGACACCACGCCAACAGATGTTCTTCTGCTAAGACGTCTACGCGACACCACGCCAACAGATGTGCTTCTGCTAAGACGTCTACGCAACACCACGCCAACAGATGTGCTTCTGCTAAGACGTCTACGCGACACCACGCCAACAGATGTGCTTCTGCTAAGCGTCTACGCGACACCACGCCAACAGATGTGCTTCTGCTAAGACGTCTACGCAGCAACACGCCAACAGATTTGCTTCTGCTAAGACGTCTACGCGACACCACGCCAACAGATGTGCTTCTGCTAAGCGTCTATGTGACACCACGCTAATAGATGTGCTTCTGCTAAGACTTCTACGCAACAACACGCCAACAGATGTGCTTCTGCTAAGACGTCTACGTAACACCACGCCAACAGATGTGCTTCAGCTAAAACGTCTACGCGACACCACGCCAACAGATGTGCTTCTGCTAAGCGTCTACGTGACACCACGCTAATAGATGTGCTTCTGCTAAGACGTCTACGCGACACCACGCCAACAGGTATACTTCAGCTAAGCTTCTACGTGACACCACGCTAATAGATGTGCTTCTGCTAAGACGTCTACGCGACACCACGCCAACAGATGTGCTTCTGCTAAGCGTCTACGTGACACCACGCTAATAGATGTGCTTCTGCTAAGACGTCTACGCGACACCGCGCCTACAGATGTGCTTCTGCTATGCGTCTACGTAACACCACGCCAACAGATTTGCTTCTGCTAAGCGTCTACGTGACACCACGCTAACAGATGTGCTTCTGCTAAGACGTCTACGCGACACCACGCCAACAGATGTGCTTCTGCTAAGCGTCTACGCGACACCACGCCAACAGGTATGCTTCAGCTAAGACGTCTACGCGACACCACGCCAACAGATGTGCTTCTGCTATGCGTCTACGTGACACCACGCCAACAGATTTGCTTCAGCTAAGACGTCTACGCGACACCACGCCACAGATGTGCTTCTGATAAGACGTCTACGCAACAACACGCCAACAGATGTGCTTCAGCAAAAACGTCTACGCGACACCGCAGTAGGAAAACTATCTGATAAGCAGATATAGAAGATACTTAAGAACTTTTCCTAAAAAATGTAGCAACCGTGATAAACAATGTATTCTAATGCAACATTAAATTTATGTAATTACTGTAATCAATACATGTGTATACGTATTTTGTGCATTCCTAATTATAACAATAGGATTTATTAAAACTCCTGTTTTCTGAAATGCACGGGAACGTATTTCTGGGTTTTGGGTCATCCTTGGCGTTTTTGGTCCTATCTACCTTGAAGTATCAAGATTAATTTTCAAGGTTAGGTTTTATGGAGAGAAACATGCTACAATAAAACGACGTTAAAAGATTTAGTAAAAACCGTGTTAAATAGACAACCCTTCATTTTTCATGCTATAACGTATTTTTTTTTAATAATATTTCTGCCTAATTTATTTATAGAATGAAGTTTAAATCCTTTAGAGGGATATTTGATTTTCATCCATTTTTTTTAACGGAAAACGAATAAATATAAAGCCTACTAAATAGCCTACAAATGCTACATTAAAGTATAATTGTACTAAATATGGAACAGTTAGTTGCTTCAAATATCCGCAAAGATATTCTGCCAGCAAGGCTTAAACCGAAATGGTTTCAGGTTTTATTTAATCAGGCGACTCGGTGTATGAGTAATCATTCCAATTTTTCATCTTTCTTCGCGAGCATTCATTTGACGCAAAGAGACGTTTTTTGTAAGACCTATTAGGGAAATTGCTGTCACGGAGGTCGTTTCCTAGGAAAGGATTTTGTTAAAATATTTCATTGAATAAAGCGCAAGGACGAGGACGAAGGAAATGTCGAGATTGCAAGAATGGAGGGGAAGTGTAGTAAATGTTTATCCAAGGGGAAGGTGATTATTGCATTAATAAGAAAGAGGACATGATGAATTCCTCCTTCGTAATTACTTCATTTTTTATAGTCGTTTGTGAGTATTAGTATAAAATGTATTATTTATCTTTGTACAGGACTTTTTTATTTCATTTAATTTTGGATAATTTTATACTTGTTCAAAAATAATGTTTAATATATACACATCTTAAAACATATAATTGGACATAAAAACTTTGTAAATAAAAAAATTTTATTTATTAAAAACTTCTAACTAGATTGTATGTAGTTACAAGTGTCATATATATGAATATATATATATATATATATAAATATATATATATATATATATATATATATATATATATATATATATATGTGTGTGTGTGTGTGTGTGTGTGAGAGAGAGAGTGAGTGTGTGTGTGTGTGTGTGTGTGTGTGTGTGTAATAAAATACTTTCAACATGTAACTTTTCAAATTTTATAACTTTAAAATAAGGTTATCTAATTTAAATTTAGTTAGTTTAAATAGTTAGTTTAATTTGGAATTAGTAATTTAATTTAAACTAGTTAGTAAATTCTTTACACGTCCAAAACACTTATAAAAATACTTATAAAATCATTTTTATACACTTTATATATACTTGAGTTTTTAGACTAAAATATTTAGGTAATATTTTATGAGTAAATATTCTCGCAACTATACATTTAAATATCTATTAATAAAAATATAAACTCCAACTGACCACAGGAAACACGGTGAAGTACATGGCTGACATAAAAAGCCACAAGAAAGTGATATTCCTGGCAATTTTCCATTTTCCTTTCTATGTATGGTGTTGGACTATTATTTTTTTTGTTACTATTTATACGTTTTTTTGTCGCTTGCATTGTGTTGTAGTATCTTTTCTCTTTCCTTTCACATTATCCGTTTGTGAAGCAAGGGTCGATACCATTAATTCAGTTTGTTTTTTTTTATTATTTTTTAATAATTTTTAATCTTAGAGCATTATTTAAGATAGTGTGTGGTAATCACGGCAACAATATAAGGTTGCACGATAAAAACAACCAGACGGGGCCAATAAAACCTCATATACAGCTATAAAAAGTAAATTTTTAGCTACGGGAAAGTTGGCACATTGCCAAAGCACTAGATTTTGACAAGAGGATACTCAGTTCGAATGTAAACTAACCTCCCCCCCCCCAATTTTTATATTTTAATAATTGAATTATTAGTTGAAAAAACTGTATAACATCAATTAATTGTCATCAACTATAGGTTTCAAAAAATGTATTTGAACTTGATTGAATGAATAAAAACGTGTTTTATTTAATATTGAAAATTTGTTCAAAATATATATCAAGGGAGTGAAGGGAATATAAGCAATTTAAAAATAGTGACAATTTGTAGTGTAAAATTCATTTTCATGATCACCACGGGTAAATTTTTATCATGTCTCATGTAAACACTGCCTAGAGTAATGCGTGTTACATTTCCTTGGCTATCCCAGTTACGCCTTTATACTAGTGAATATCACAAATAACACATATCTGAATTATATAGATTTTTAGTACGTAGTTGCAAACATGTTACATACGATTAGACGGGATGTATACACCTTCACGAATAAAAATATGATTAACCCCTTTATACTTGTTTAAGTCAAAAATGACAATTTGTTCCAAACCTTACACTAAACTGTAACACTCAAACGTGCTTTAGTAGGTACGCCTTCTGACAGGAATGGTTATTGCTTATTCCAGGTAGTGCAAATAAAATCCGTAATGAGACAGGCGTCATATGAAGTCGACATATGTTGGATAATGGACCCTGTTACTCAGCAGGCGGTATACTTCATACGTTATGCTTCCTTTATGGATCAGAGCGCCGTAGTTATATTCTCGAGCACATGGCATCAGTAAGGACTTAAGATTTACACAAACTTTATATACCTAACAAAATGGTTCATTTTTACGTTCTATTATAACAAATAAATACTAAAGTAATAGATTCTCATATTTTCGCTTTGTAATTAAGTACTAATTATAAAACACTGGTTTTATATCCCTTTTGTGCAAATTGATTCAAATATATATCATATTTGACTTATATCCTTTCTTATCAATCTGTCTATTGCTTAGTCATCAAACTATTCTAGTAAAATATTCTCTATAATTTCTGTAGCTAATTAACTATTAACTAAACTTTTCAATTTACGTTTCCCTAAAACGCATAAAGGTTAAAGTAATACCATTTCATATTTTCGCATTATAATTACATACTTGCTACCTATGAAACATTGGTTTTATTTTCTAATTACTTTTAAATATTCTAATTTAGTTTTTCTCTTAAACAATATGTTGGCTGTCATTGCAATTTTTCTGATGATGAAAGATAATGAATACAGACAGAAATAATGTAGGCTACTGTACATAATACAACCTTGACAGACACAAGGAATGCCGTATCCTCACGTCGGCAGTCAATCGTCCAATACAAGTGTAGAATCGTTGCATATCAGCGAAGGATCTACTTCTCTGTGGATCATCGACATTTTTCTTCCATCTACACCTCGTCTGGGTAGAGGGATAGAATATATTTCTAAACGGGTGAAGGATCACTTCTCTGTCTGGGTCATCGACATTTTTCTTCCATCTACACCTAGTCTGGGTAGAGGGATAGAATATATTTCTAAACGGTTGAAGGATCACTTCCCTGTCTGGGTCATCGACATTTTTCTTCCATCTGCACCTAGTCAGGGTAGAGGGATGGAATATATTTCTAAACGGTTGAAGGATCACTTCCCTGTCTGGGTCATCGACATTTTTCTTCGATCTACACCTAGTCTGGGTAGAGGGATAGAATATATTTCTAAACGGGTGAAGAATCACTTCCCTGCTGGGCCATCGACATTTTTCTTCCATCTACACCTCGTCTGGGTAGAGGGATAGAATATATTTCTAAACGGGTGAAGAATCACTTCCCTGCTGGGTCATCGACATTTTTCTTCCATCTACACCTCGTCTGGGTAGAGGGATAGAATATATTTCTAAACGGGTGAAGAATCACTTCCCTGCTGGGTCATCGACATTTTTCTTCCATCTACACCTCGTCTGGGTAGAGGGATAGAATATATTTCTAAACGGGTGAAGAATCACTTCCCTGCTGGGCCATCGACATTTTTCTTCCATCTACACCTCGTCTGGGTAGAGGGATAGAATATATTTCTAAACGGGTGAAGAATCACTTCCCTGCTGGGTCATCGACATTTTTCTTCCATCTACACCTAGTCTGGGTAGAGGGATAGAATATATTTCTAAACGGGTGAAGAATCACTTCCCTGCTGGGTCATCGACATTTTTCTTCGATCTACACCTAGTCTGGGTAGAGGGATAGAATATATTTCCAAACGGGTGCAAGACCACTTTCCTGTCTGGGTCATCGACATTTTTCTTCGATCTACACCTAGTCTGGGTAGAGGGATAGAATATATTTCTAAACGGGTGAAGAATCACTTCCCTGCTGGGCCATCGACATTTTTCTTCCATCTACACCTCGTCTGGGTAGAGGGATAGAATATATTTCCAAACGGGTGCAAGACCACTTCCCTGTCTGGGTCATCGACATTTTTCTTCCATCTACACCTCGTCTGGGTAGATGCATAAAATATATTTCCAAACGGGTGAATGATCACTTCCCTCTCTGGGTCATCAACACTTGTCTTCGATTTAGACCCCATGAGGAAGGATTGATCAATTATATCATCTTTAATGGACAGAAGTATTTATTCTGTTTCTGGGCCATTAACCCTTATCATTCATCTACATCCAGTCTTTGTAGAGGGATAAAATACCTCTTTTTTAAGGAGGAGAAGGAGCTCTTCTCTCTCTGGGTCATCGACACTTGCCTTCCATCTACACCACGTCTGGGTAGCGGGATAAAATATATATTTATTTAAGGTAAGGAAACCTCTAGTCTCTTTTGGTCATCAGCATTTGTCTTTCATCTCTTCTCCGTATGATAATAAAACTTGTGTAATATTACAACGACAAGGGGAAAGCCATGGTTCTTCCTTATTACTTCAAATGCGGAATACGTAATGTCAATAGTTTTATAACTGCTGTTAGTACGAAATAGCAATCGGGGCTATCTATGCAATAATTTTGGGACGAAAAAAGTCTTCATTTTATTTTAAAAGAACATAATTGTAATTACCGGTAGTTAGAAGTTTATACTGTAAGACAAGTTTGCTTTAATTACGACTGGCGTTTCTGATGTCACTTGGTTTTTTTTTAACTCGTTCACAAATATTTAGAAAATATTTTATAACGAAGCCTAAAAACTAACACAGATTATCAAACTAAATACAAACATTTGTAATATTATATATCTCATGATCTTAAGATAAAGTTGAATAGGTAATCCTGCAGCAAAATGATCAAAGTTCAAAGGAAGTTATTTCCTAGTTACCCAGTTTTCTTACTAAGTCATATAAAACTTTTAATATAAAAAACAATTCTGAACTACATTCTTCTACCACACTAATTATTATTGCAGGTCCGGAGTATAAAATCGCTCCTTAAGTTGACGCTAACTTGAATGGTTGGTTCAACCCCTAACGGTTAGAAAGTGAAGACATTATCCTCTTTGCATAAATGTGTATGCATGAGGTTATAATGAATTTGTCATTAGGTTTCTTTATCTCGACACGGAATTAAGTTTGAGCTATGCTTTCGTTTTCAACTTTGAGTTTAACTTGGCGGTTTTTACTGCAGAAAGTTGACAATTTCTTCAGTGTTTTAACATCAAGTTTCTTATACTCAAATAGAAATCAGAAACAAAAGAAAAAAAAAATTAAGAAACACGACTGGCGGATGTCTTTTGTCATGGAACGGTTTGCAGCCTATTATCGTTAGAATATGGAATAAGTATGGAAATATTCGAACTTGCAGTTTTTGTAGGACAAGCAGAGAGAACATCCACAAGATACAACAAAAGACATAAAAAAGACACAACCCGAATCTAATTTCGATATACACGTTTCAAAATCCACTACACTCACAGACTAATATATACACCAATCTAAAAATCCTACACCTAATCAATAAAAGCAACAAACTTAACACAACAGAAAGTACGAGACACACAAACACAATAAACACTATCCACAACTCCTTCTAAACGACAAAACACACTCACAATCAAATACTATATTTGAACACATATTTAACTACTCTTTGAACAATAACACACCAAAAAACACCAATACACCAAAGACTCACACCCCCACAACACATCTGAGCAACAGTCTTTAATACTTATTTGTTATAAGGGAACGTAAAATTGAACCATTTTGTTAGGTATATAAAGTTTGTGTAAATCTTAAATCCTTACTGATGCCATGTGCTCGAGAATATAACTACGGCGCTCTGATCCATAAAGGAAGCATAACGTATGAAGTATACCGCCTGCTGAGTAACAGGGTCCATTATCCAACATATGTCGACTTCATATGACGCCTGTCTCATTACGGATTTTATTTGCACTAGCTGGAATAAGCAATAACAATTCCTGTCAGAAGGCGTAACTACTAAACCACATTTGAGTGTTAGAGTTTAGTGTAAGGTTTGGAACAAGTTGGATCATTTTTGACTTAAAGATCTATAAAGGGTTTACGCATATTTTTTGGCTAGAAGGTCTATACATCCCGTCTAATCGTATGTAACATGTTTGCAACTACGTACTAAAAATTTATATAATTCGGATATGTGTTATTTATGATATTCACTAGTATAAAGGCGTAACTGGGATAGCCTAGGAAATGTAACACGCATTACTCTAGGCAGTGTTTACATGAGACATGATCAAAATTTAACCCGTGGTGATCATGAAAATGAATTTTACAGTACAAATGGTTACTATTTTTAAACTCCTTCTAATAGCTCACACTCTCCTGATGCATATCTTGCACAAATTTTCAATCTTTAATAAATCAAATACATTTAGTACGTTAGTTCAAATACATTTGTTGAAACCTATAGTGGATGAAAATTGATATTAATACAGTTTTTGGTCAATTATTTCAATAATTAAAATAAGAAATTTGGTGGGGGGTTAGGTTAGATTCGAACTGAGTATCTTTTTGTCAAAGTCTAGCGCTTTGGCATTGTGCCAACTTTCCCATAGATACAAATTTACTTTTCAAAGATGTATATGAATTGTTTTTGGTTCCATTTTTTTGTCGTATAACACTTTATTGTACAACATTATATTGTTGCCATTTTGGTAAATTGTCACTATTTTTAAATTGCTTCTATTACCTTAAACTCCCTTGATATATATCTTGAACAAATTTTCAATCTTTAATAAAACACGTTTTTATTCATCCAATCAAGTTCAAATACGTTTTTTGTAACCTATAGTTGATGACAATTAATTGATGTTATACAGTTTTTTTCAACTAATAATTCAATTATTAAAATATTAAAATTTCGAGGGGGGTTAGGTTACATTCGAATTAAGTATCTTCTTGTCAAAGTTTAGTGCTTTGGCAATGTGCCAACTTTCCCATAGCTACAAATTTACTTTTTAAAGGTGTATATGAGTTTTTATTGATCCCATCTAATTGTCTTTATCATACAACCTTATATTGTTGCAAAGATTACCACACACTATCATATATAATGTTCTGAGATTAAAAATTATTGAAAATAATAAAATAAACAAACAAAATGGATCAACGGTATCGAATTTTGCTTCACAAACGGATACTGCGATAGGAAAGCGAAAAGAAACTACAACACAATTCAAGCGACAAAAAACGTATAAATAGTAACAATAATAGTCCAACACCATACATAGAAATGAAAATGAAAAATTGCCAGGATTATCACTTTCTTGTGGGTTTTTTTTGTGGCCATGTACTTCACCGTATTTCCTGTAGTTAGTTGGAAGTATTCTTATATTTATATTTTCAGTAATAGAGGTATTTAAATATATAGTTGCAAGAATATTTCGTCATAAAATATAACCTAAATATTTTAGTTTGAAAACTGAATTACATATAAAGTGTATAAAATTTGTTTTATTAGCATCTTATAAGTGCTTTACACGTGTATAGAATTTATTAGAAAATGTATTACTTTAATATATATTTGTTATAGGTAATGGAAAATAGAACCATTTTGTTAGTAATTTAAAGTTTGTGAAAAGCCCAAGGTTTTACTGATGTCATGGGTTCTAGAAAGTAACTAACTCCATCCATCTGATCCATAAAGGAAACATAACGTATGAAGTATACCGACTGCTGAGTAACAGGGTCCATTATGCAACATATGTCGACTTCATATGACGCCTGTCTCATTACGGCTTTTATGTGCACTAGCTGGAATAAGCTATAACAATACGTAACTTACGTACTTACTAAATCGCATTTAAGAGCTAGTGCTTAGTGTAAGGTTTGGAACAAGTTGTCATTTTGTGGCTTGTAACACTGTACACTGTTTACCTTTAAGAAAGATATTAATATATCAGAAATATTATATGTATTTACGTGTTAAAAATGTTTTATTATATGTCAATAAACAAACGGCAGTTTTATAAATCCTATTTTGCTATTTTGTTTGTTGTTTTGTTTATGTACGGTAGTGTGATGTGTTTTTGCTCCCTCCCTGTGGTGTTAATTTAAATGTTTTTTTTGTATCTTGTACCATAGTTTGTCTATTATTGTATCCATTTGTGTATCCATAAATAAAGTAATAATATAAAATATCAAACATTTCACTCAAGTAAAGTACCCAAGTCTCAAATCTTTTCAGTTACAAATAAAAGGCGTCTATACAAAAATTAATGGGAAAACTAAATCTAGTAAAACATACATATTTCTTATTATATATTTTTAAGATAAATTTTATAATAATCTTGCTATGGGTTGCGGGATATTATAAATATGTGAACCAATTTGCAACAGAATTTCCTGAGTAAAAGTTAATAAAGGACTAAATTTCTAAAAATAAGGACATTTTGAGAATATAATAAATCGTGGGATAATTATAAGTGAGAAACATATTTATTATTTACAGATTATAAATTAAAACAAAAACACTTGGTTATATATAATTAGGATGAATATATAAGAAATAAAGTATGAGTGTTCTACGCCCTATATTTCGTAACATAATTATTTTTAATATTTTACGTCTGTGTTTCTAAACATTATATAGAAACATACAACGTAACGCTACCACCGAAATGTTATTTTAGTCAGGCATATTTTTCAAACATTATCATCGGTAAAAGGAAGCTATTCTATTGGGAATGTTCTCGTAAGTCTTGTTTGTCTAACTGGAAACATGGCGGAGGGGAATATTTCCCTATGATTTCTCTAGAGTCCTGAGTGCATAAGGCTTCGGCTTACGTTTTAAAGGACTCAACGTACATTAATGCGAATTCTGTTTCACGGAACACAAGGTAATGTGTAGTGTAGTCTGGCAGAACGTGTGGCCATAAACGTGGTAATTTCCTTCGCTTGGAAATTTAAGGCGATTTCCTAATTTACATTGTGTAGAGGTGTAGAACTTCAGAGTATTTCATAAAACTCTGATACATAGCTCTAACCAATTTAGTATCTCTATAGTGTAGAAAGAGTCTATTTACTTTGCTTTTAGGACGAATATTAAAAAAGATGTTGATGTTGTTAAATATTTATTTATCAATGGACATATATTTCATACTCAATATCAAGAGCACAGTGGTACAATATATTACAATGAAAATACTGGAAACTACCAAAACTACCCCAATACCAGAAAAATAATCAAATAAAACAAGTTACTTAAGATTAAACCCTTGTACATTTCGATGACCATGTCATCATCATCATCTTATTACAGAATTAAAATCTAACAAACAAGAAGTTAAAAAGCTAGAGTGATACCAATCGTCCTTTACGGTCGCTATATATAGACGTGAGGTAAACTCGACCATCCTCCATAAGGGTTTATTCTTAAGTAAATTGTTTTATTTTTGTGGTATTGGGGCTCTATCCAATATTTTCATAGTAAAATATTTCATAAACAAGAATATTTGTTAAAGTATTTCCTTAACAAGAGAGTTGGTTTAGTTATTGACGTTCTACAAAGCTCTTGAGAGTAGCAGTATGTTAAAATCAGGTAGAGCTTCAAACAAAAAATTGTATAACTATTCTTATTTATGAAATATATATATGTATATAGTACCAAATAATACTAAATAACTCTAGTTATATATTTAATAAAAAAATGACTGATTCATATAGCCTAATTTATTATACAAACTACATAAAGTTTCCATAAATAATAGCAATAAAATGAGGGAAAACACCATATATCAAATATGTAATAAAAAATGAGTATAAAATTAAAACTCTAAACAAACCTAAATGATTAAAAAAAAAACATAATAATTTAGTCTCTACGAACCTCATTTATAATAGTTTACATGTAATGAAATTAAAATATCTCCAAATTATTTTAAAATAAAAATGTCAAATTTTCATGTAAAACTAATGAACAATTAATAATTATAACAAAGAACAATAATGAAATGATCATTATGCATGACATAATGGTGTTATAAACTAGAATGTGATTGCTGTTGTAAAGTCTGGTAAGGCAAACAAAGAAATAACTCAAAGAGATACATAAGAAAACATGTATATATATATATATATATATATATATATATATATATATATATATATATATATATATCTTGATACTTTACGTTGTCCATTATTTTTCCGTTGCACTGACTTTATAAAGTTATTATATTACTATTGTAAATACTTTTATCCACCACTAAGTGCAATAATTTTACCTTGTGTGATGAGGTACCTTTCGGTCATTTGATCATTGGTTACCTAACCATACTTGTAATACCAATAGAATTAAACTCACTAGAAAAATACCACATTTATAAAAACATACACAATTTAATGAACCTACAGACAATATATACAGAAGACATTCTAGTCAAAATATTATACACGCAACTCAAGAGAAAATGCGTGTAACGTCAACAAATACCAACATCACGGACCGAACACCCACCCCAGAAAAATAGAGAAAAATTAATCAGTGATTTGACAATGGTCAAATGACCGAAAGGTGCCTCATCACACAAGGTAAAATTATTGCAGTTAGTGGTGGATAAAATTATTTACAATAGTAATATATATATATATATATATATATATATATATATATATATATATATATATAAAGCAAATTATTAATTTTGCTATTTAAATTAATTTGTTATTTAAATGCTTGTAAATTATTAATATTATCATAAGTTTAAAAATAATTTACATAAAGTAATATAATTGTGTTTTATATAATTTGCGTAAAGTTATATAATAATGGTATTACATAATAATAAAGTAATAATTGCTTCATTTAATTCACTCAAAGACAATGCACACAAGGATTTACTAACAAGATAAAGGCAGTTAAGAAGCATCCATTAGCGAGAGAGCGTGAAGACAAATAGCCTAACTAGAGAACACATTAATATCAGTAGAGCTTTATTAAATAAGGGACCGTTGATCACTATAATCAGTGTGGAAGGTGTAAAAATAACGAAGCTTAGATGTTCTGTCAAACTTTGATTCCAGATCTCTCAACACTTTGTCTAACGTGGCGTGCCAACATCTTGTCTTTCACAGAACCGCACCACATCACGCACTTTAAACTGACACTTTTTCAAGCGTTATACAATAACCGAGCGCTACGAAAATACAATTTATTTTGTCTGTGACCTCAAGTGCGGGTCTCGTGAATGTGTTTTGGACACGTTTAAAATACGGTATCTTTATTATTTCTTTAATAAACTCTTATAAAGGTATTAGCAATTAGTCTAATTAATAACATTATTTTAGTAAGAAACTAAGGTATAATAAAAAAATTATTAAACGTTAGTTGTGCGTTATTTCGATAATTAATGTTATAATAAAAATGAAACATATAATGTTTATAACTCGGGTCTAATCAAATAAATCGTTTGAAGAATGTAAAATAAAACCTGACAAAACCTTCCACTCAAATCTAATTTATTTAGTTCATTAAATAAATCACTTAAAATTTGTATTCACCACAGAGTTAGAATCCTTTTAATAAGACAAAAAAACTCTTGACAATTTATGTATTTGAGCAACAAACATGCAAAGTAATTGAAGTCTTTTAAGTGAACACGTTACTGATGATGGTCGCTTGGAGGTCGAAACATGTACAATTTCAAGCTTTTTTTGAAAATACAAACTTCTTTCAATGTATTTGTAAGTCTTGAATAGTTTTGCATATTTGCTGACTACGTTAATAGCAAATTTAGCTTGAAGGTAAAATTTATGTAATTAATTGCAACCCTTGAAATACAGAAGTGCTAAGGACCTAATTATCCTTTTCAGGTATAAAATAAAGTGAAAACGACAAGGTGAATACGTCAAATCACTACGAACCTGTTGTTTTATAAGCTATACTTATTTTAATATTACTTGCCGTGTTGAAAGTCCAATTTATTTTCATACCTGAGGAGGAACATTGTGTATTTAACCCTTGTATGATTAAATGTTGAAATTATTTAAATTCATTATGAGGTTCTTGACCTTACATTTGTTTGGCCTTAAGCTTAGTTAAAATCACCCTAATCTTAAAATGTATTAAGATATATTTCGTAATTAATTTATATTTACAAAGTTTAGTTCAAATATTTTATTGTACTTGAATAATAACTACTAAATTATGAATATTGAATATATTACATAATAAACGGTTTGAAGCTGTAAACTCTTTCCTTTGTGCGGGAGGGTAAACAGAATGGCAGAAAAACAGATAGACAGAGAGATTGTGAGACAGAGCAGAAAGATAGTCAAAGAGACAGACAAAAAAAAGAAGCGAAAGAGGGCAACTTTTAGTTAAAAAAGATATTAAAAACATTGTATCGCCTAGTGTCAAGCTAAGTTTGCTACTGATGTCGTTTAAACAAAATACCTCCTAAAATTACCGAAGTAGTAATGAAAGTAGTATGAAAGAGTCACTGTAGATCATTGATAATACTATTCGAAGGTAAATAATCGCTTTTAAAACCAGTAAATATTGACTCTAAGACAAGCGATATGAACAAAAAAAATTAGGTACACTCCTACTGAAGGTATCAAAGAAACATTTTATTTAAATTGAAATAGAGCAATCTTTATGATATTGTGTGGTAACCATGGACACAGTTTAAGGCTATACAATGGAGTTTTCGACAACGGATGGAGGAAACAATTCATACAGATCTTTGAGAAATATATTTCTAGATATTGGAAAGTTAGCGCACTAGACTTACAATATGAAGGTTCAAAGTTCGAATCCGGATAAACCTCACAAATTTTATAATTTAATTAATAAATAAATATCTGAAAAAACTATATTAACATCAATTGTCATCCAATATTGGTTTAAAAAAATGTATTTGAATTTGATTGGATGAATAAATACGTATTTTATTACCGATAGAAAATTGTATAATATATATATATATCAAGAAAGTGTGAGGTTATTACCTCATTGAATTACCTCAGGTTATTACCTATGGAATTTAAAGCTCACGTGTGTATCTAGTTTTATATATACTTCTGCATATTGCTCTTCTTAGATAACACTTTAATACGACTGATTCATATGTTTTATATATGGAAACGTCTTCTAACAATTAAGTCCAATAAAATAGTTATAGGTTTTTTTCTTTATAGATTTACCTCATGCAATAAATCAAATTTCGTTTTTTAATTTTTCCTCTTCTCCGTCATGGGGCTTGACCATTTTGGTTAAGCTCAACTTTACTTTCCAGCTCAACTGAATTCCTCATTGTTTTTAAAAAAAACATCAAGTACTGTATTTACTTTCTATTTAAACCATTACAACCTAATCATGTCGAACGTGTGAACAAATTACGTTTATGTAAGTTTTGTTTTTGTTAACTCAGAAAGTATTGTCCCTAAATTAAAACCAAAGTCAAACAGAAAGATACAATTGTTTTTATTCCACACAAGATATATTTATTTTAGTAATTATTCAATGATACAAAACACAAATTTCAGTCCAGCATATGACAATCATTCGTAATACATGTTTAATTTACAACTCGTTACTCGTAGCTATTCAATGATTAGCTAAACATGCACACGAACATGGTGTAGACCTAATTTGATGCATCGAATACAGCCTCGAAGCGGGCGTCAAATTACCGCATTATCTAAACAGGCTACGTCATATATTTAGTTTCCATCAGCAGGAAATGGCGCGCGCTACGTAAATGTCGCCTACAGGAACAAAACTGTGAAGTTATTATCACTACAATAACAATGCCAGTAATAAATACCTTTTATCACACAATGTGCAATAGCTAACCAGGCTTGTATTACCTTATTATAATGGAGTGCTTTGTTTACTGTGTAGGTAAATCTATGTTTCCGAAACTTGTATACATAGGGAAATTTCACATTTACAATAAACGAAATGGATTTCCCTGAAAAGGTCATGTGTTTACGTTAATTTGATACTTTATTTTATACTCTCCACGATTTCCATTACTATATAACGGGGTCCAAAATGACGAGTCTTCAGTTCTGTTGTGGGGGAACAACTTAAAAAAAAAACGTGTTGGCACATCCTCTTCCTCGAAGAATACTCATGACACGGATAATTCAATAATGTAACGTTTTTCTTTTACAACCAAACAGCCGATAAAATTAAATGAGGAAAAATAGTTTTCAGTTTCAATAGATGACGCGCGGAAACAGCACGCCGCAGTGCCCCGTTAATGATAAGCTTACTGCCACAAAACGTAGATTTTTTTGGGATCTTTTAAAAATCTAGTCAATCGGATCCGCATAGGTAGATTCAAATAAGGATTGTAGTGAAGGTACCAGGAAAAGAAAGCTAGTTAAGTTGGTACTGAGAGGGAAATCATCTGATCGATGACGTCATCCCAACTAAACTAGCAAACATAACCTGAAGGTAAACGTATTCATTAAAGACCAGGGCACAGATAAATCTTAATTTTCCTTTACAATATATATATATATATATATATATATATATATATATATTTATATATATGTATGTATGTGTGTGTGTATGTGTGTGTGTGTGTGTGTGTGTGTATGTGTGTGTGTGTGTGTGTGTGTGTGTGTATGTGTGTGTGTGTGTGTGTATGTTGTGTGTGTGTGTGTGTGTGTGTGTGTGTGTGTGTTTGTGTGTGTGTGTGTGTGTGTATAAATTTGTCAATTTTACAAGATTCCTTTTAAAGGGGGAACATTATAATTTCTATTTCGGTTAATACTTTCGCTATTCCCCAACGCCTGGTATTAATAACTAAATACACCATTTACTACTGATTACAACACTGAATATTCCAGCACATTCTGCACGTAATATACACTATCCCCCAATACTTCCTACCAATAATTACACGATTTACTACTCACATTACTTACTACCACTAATTATTTATAGCGTTTACTTCTAATTACTACAATGAATTCTCTTGCACTACCCACAAACGATACTCACAGTATGCTATCCGATAAGTCATATCACTAATTATTTACACCATTACTCACAGACAACTCCAATTGAGACAATATGTGTACAAGCAATAGTAGTGTTTCTATACTTTACTAGAATATGCACTTATTTCAGCTGGTACCACTATATAAAATACTATCTAACACTTTTTTTATTTAGAATGTTTTCTCTTTAATAATACTTTTCATCTTAATAAAAGCTTCACTGAGCCAAGCTCGCACTAAAGCAGAGGCGCCGCACTTAATTCAACATTGTAGGCTTTAGATAATTTTAAAAGTGACCAAATAGCAACAACATAAGTTCCTCAAATACAAGAATATTTATTATTTATATTCAAAGCTTTTCGTATAAAATAAGAGAAAAAACATAATTTATCAAATTGCATTACAAAACGGTTATAAAAAGAAAACTATTGACAAACTTAATTATAATATTTTTAATAAACAAAATAATAATTTAATTTGCAATAGTAATAATAATACAATATGGACTTCATTTTTATTTATAGGCCATGAAATAAACAATATCACCAAATTATTCAAAAATACAAATATCAAAATTGCATACAAAACTAATAACAAAAATAATAAACATAATAAATAGCAATAACAAAACAAATAATATGCATGAAAAAGGTGGTGTTTATAAATTAGAATGCAAAACTGTAATACAGCTTATATAGGTCAAACTAAGAAAAAATTAAAAGAAAGATATAAAGAACATTTGAATGCCTATATTAATCTAGAAATATATAAATCAAATTTTGAAAATCATTGTATTAATAATAAGCACGAATTTCCAAATATTGAAAATATGAAACTTATAAAAGAAATTAATAAGGGATTAAGAATGAATATATATGAAGCATTCGAAATATATAAATAAAATAATAATAACAAATTAATAAAAGAACAAATACAAATATATTCTAAATTTGATACTATATTTAATGTCTATAATGTTACAGCAACAAAATAAATTTGGCAATTTGTATAAATTTAGCAACAATTATATTTCTATGTTTTAGGCCTATAGCTTGCATTATTGTAATTTTCGTTCCTGATGATGTTGGTACTGTTTACCAACGAAAAGCTTTGAATATAAATTAATAAATATTCTTGTATTTGAATAACCTATGTTGTTTTAAATTATTAAACAAGAAAACGTATTATATGTATATATATATATATATATATATATATATATATATATATATATATATATATATATATATATATAGATAGATAGATAGATAGATAGAGAGAGAGAGAGAGAGAGAGAGAGAGAGAGAGAGAGAGAGAGAGAGAGAGAGAGAGAGAGAGAGAGAGAGAGAGGAATAAAACATAACCAGAGAGAGCGAGAGAAGGAATGATAGACGTTCTTTACATTTATTCTAAATTTACACAATCCGTCTTCACCCCTCTCAATTAATATTATCTCCTTGAAATTGAATAATGCTGCAGTTATAGTGCTATCTGAACTAAACCACACCTCAAACAGCAACCCTCCCTCAAATTACAAATTTTACTTATATACTTATAACATGCTTTTAATATAAAACTTCGTTCAGCTTAGCTTGTGAGGTTACGTTAGAATCATTTATTAACTCATGCGCGTTTCAATGATAAGGTCATCAACAATGAGTGTTGCCACTACAAACTCTAACTTACAACATCTAGTTAGTAGTAGCAACACTCACTAATGATGATGACTTTATCGTTAAAAGATCTATGAATTATTATATAAATAGTTTGTGGGTTTTATGCGTGTCTTCTATTTGTAATAAACTTTTAATATTTTGTAGAGATATTCTATACAAACACTCCTAATTCCATTGCGCATGACATACATTTAACAATACACCTGTTTTTACGATAAGTAGCCTAACTGCACTAAAATTATTTCCACACATTTACATTCGAAAATGTATTATAAATTAAAACAACCGTTTCGCGTAGAAAGTTTTTCTTATAGGGCATAAACAAGTTACAGGATACAAGCCTACCCACGCGTCAAGTGCCCTAAGCCTAACGCGTTTATAACACATTCTATTTGATCATAAAGAATTTCTTTAGGGAATACGTGCGCTGTCTTTGTGTCCTGTTTGCTTAACGGCAAGCCTGGATGATGCGAGTATCTCCTTATGATTTCTCCAGAGTCCTTACAGCAAACACTTTACTTTTGTAATCATAATGCTACATAAAAGTGAATTCGTTTTGTCTTTTGAATATCGGAATAAACATAGACATCATTTTATTTAATATTAGGCTTTTAATTTCAACGTTTGAGTCTGTCTAATGTCTGATGTATATTAATACCTATCATTTATGAAAATAATAAATTAAGAAACTTTATCCAAATAAAAACTAGAAATTAATTCCAGTAATTAGGCTGCATGAAATTGGTATGTTTGCTTTTATTTGTTTTTACATTAATTTAAACTTCTAAAAAAAGGAGCATCCGAAATGTCTTCGGTTAATCGAAATGGAGTACTCTGATATTAAGAAAATTGTTTTCTCAAAACTTATATACTTTTAATTTTAAATTATTTTTGCCAAACTGCATTACTTGTAAAACGTATACTTAAACAAATGACGTAATATCCAAACTTAGAAGGAAATACATACAATATCAATACAAGTCGTGTTCTATTAAAATGAAATAAACAATAGTATGCGATTATAATGATATATGTATATATATATATATATATATATATATATATATATATATATATATATATATATATATATAAAGAACATAAGTCAAAATACAAATACAAGAATTATAATTGAATTTACAATTCAAAGCTTTTCGTTTTCTAACAGTACCACCATCATCAAGCTTGTTTATAATGCATTTTTTATTAAAATATATATTACAATTTGTGTTCATTAACTGAATTTTCCGTTTTTCAAATAAATTTAAGTCCTTTGTTAAGGCAGCATTACAATTATTAACTGATATCATGTCAATATATATAAAAATTATTATAATAATATGAAATTATAATACTATAATAAATATATTAAATTGTAATATAGTAAAATACCAAAAAATATGTAAACAAATTATTAAAAAAAACAGATATGGAACTTAACCTCAAAAAATACATTCACTTCTAATTCACACAAAATACAACCCTGTAAGGTTATAGATATAAATATCGTAATATCTATTCTTGTGTATTAATAAAGAACATAAGTCAAAATACAAATACAAGAATTATAATTCAATTTACAATTCAAAGCTTTTCGTTGGCTAATAGTCCCAACATCATCAGTAGTAGATGATGTTGGTACTGTTATCCAACGAAAAGCTTTGAATTGTAAATTCAATTATAATTCTTGTATTTGTATTTTGACTTATGTTCTTTATTAATACACAAGAATGCATATTACGATATATATTGAAAAGCGACTGTTTCGACGTTTGTTGGGTTCACCTCGTAAATGCTAGATGAGATTCTAGCATGTCTGTATACTCCAGATAATAACTACTCATTATATATATAGAATATCAAATGTGTTTTCCTATTAGAATATTTTTAAGATTAAATAATATACACTAATTCAGGAATATTTAATTTATTGAATAATACACTCAAAGATTTTCGTTGGTTGACATTACCAAGAATGATCATTCTTAGTATTGTAATTCCTGAGGATGTTGGTAATGTCAACCAACGAAAAGCTTTGAGTGTATTATTCAATAAATTAAATATTCCTGTATTAGTATATATTATTTAATCTTAAATATATATATATATATATATATATATATATATATATATATATATATATGTTAAAGGATCATTCTTATTTTCACAATTTTTAAAGCTTGGTAAAACTTATCCAATTTTCGGTTTTTACTGAACTTTTCTCCTCCTACTGGCGAATTATAAAACCTCTACTTGCCTGATACACACGATCTACACAAGTTATATAAGCTGTGCATAATACAAGCGCCCCTAATAACTCATCAGAATATTTGTTCTCTATAGTGCAATCTGTGGAAGTATCTGTTTATTAATAACATTATTGCATGCATATGTATATATATATATATATATATATATATATATATATCGCAATATGTATTCTTGTGTATTAATAAAGAACATAAGTCAAAATACAAATACAAGAATTATAATTGAATTTACAATTCAATTATAATTCTTGTATTTGTATTTCGACTTATGTTCTTTATATATATATATAAGATTTCTTATATTTCAAGGTGATTTCTTGTATTCACCTATCACTTTCACTATATGTACTTAAACAAGAATCTTACTTAGTATATATGCGAGTCGACTTTCAAGAGCTTCTAAATTAGAGTCCTCTCATTTTTTAGTTCTAGAAGAAGATTTAGAAAAGCACTGTAATTAATAGCTTTCGAAAGTTGACCGAAAATTTAAAAAAAAACTATTACGATTAGACCCTGATGAAATAATAAGTACCTTTAATATATTTCCTGAGCAGAAACATATGGTCACAGCCCGGAAATACATATTTCAACTTAAACACCGTTCTACTTTTGCAAAGAATTAAGGTAACTATTAGAACTATTAGTTTTTAAATACTTTAAAACTCATATAAAACTGTTCTAATTAGGCGATAAGTGCGTTACTCAATCAGAGAAATATTTGTAAGTATAAAATAAATAAACAAAATATAAATGGGTTTTCTGCAATGGGTAATGTATGGTATAATCACCTGGCAGATATTAAAAGATAGGATACTTAGGAGAGAATACCTCCGCGTCAGCCTTAATATGTGGCGAACTATTAGAGCAACGTCTTTGGCATGGACACATCATTCTTTAGCTACCCTCTTGAAAAGTCTGCTACAAATAAAAATGTAATAAATAAATACTAGACACAGTGAATAGTCTCGCTGATACTAAAGTATGACAATTATATTAAAACTTTGTTAATATGTAAAATTTAATTTTATATTTATTGATTTACTACCGGTTGTTGCAATAGTATTTTGGTCGATTCACTACAGTACTGGGGAAAATGAAATTTACTAAGCGTGCCTAAGAATATTACACTTATTTAGAGCAATAAATCTAAACAAAACTTGACACTAGGAGTATCTTATGCAGAACAATAAAATGTAGTTTTAATAGTTTTTGAAACTTTACGCAGTTGATATGACTGGTTTAGGGCAACACGTATAGGCAGGAAAGGCTATTGGAGTGGTTCCCCATCTTTGGAAAGGGCGTCACGGCGTGCTGTAGAATTTAACGTTTAAAACAAAAATATCGTGAAATTGTGCGTCAAAATTTATATTATTACCCAATGCGGTAGTTAGCTAAGAAATTGAAAAACAATTGTTTATACAAGTAAAGACCTGATACATTATACAATATTAAACTGTCTTTAATTTTTAGCCTGTGTTATAATTAGTACTTGTGTTGAGTATGTGTTTGTTTGAGTGAGTGGGGGGCGTGCTTGTGTGTGTGTGTGTATGTGTGTGTGTGTGTATGTGTGTGTGTGTATGTGTGTGTGTGTGAAAGAGATGCAGAGGGGAGAGCGAAACTAGGAGAGAGTGAAATTTTAGTTAAGTATCATTAATTACTGGAGGGAATTCGCGTTCAAAATTTAAATGTCTCGTTTGCTTAGCAACAGAGGCTTTTGAAAAATATTTTCCTGATTTCTCTAGAGTGTTTACTGCACATCACTTCACTACACTAAAAAAGCGGTTACATACACATTAATGATTTACCGTTTTAAGGCAACTCGTGGTAACACATTACCTCGGAACATTAAAACACCTTGATCGTAATGTATCACTACTCCCTTGTCTTTATTTAAAACGAGACTTTGTTGCAATAATGCATGAATTATTAAATAGTATATAAAGGGTTAAAGTGTCCTTGATACGAAGTTGAAGGGAATATTTTACTTACTTCTTACTGAACTCATTATGACTCACTATCAAGGACAAAGTAGCAAAAGTAAAATAAATTGTCCTTTTCCAGTATTCTTACTGTTATTTAATAGCATGTTTATAATGTTATATCGCAAATAAAACTAATAGCAACATGGAGGACGTAAAGTGTTTACTAATAATAAAGGTATATTGGTGGTAAGATAACCGTACCATCAATAATACTGCCATCGTAATAGTGATACCATTTTCCACGTAAAAACCTACCATATTTATAATGCTTACCTTAAAATCTTACCTTGCTAATTATATTCTACCATTGTGGACTAAAAGGATACCACAGTAATAATGACAATATTGTGGACATAAAGTGCTACTATTTTAATGATTGTGGCTATTACTTATTAGTCATGTGTTTTTTTTATACATTATGTGTATAGTAATTTTATTTTAAAGTTAAACAGCATTTGTAAGTTTACATAATATTTGTTTAAATAATAAAATATAATTCTTGAATATAAATATCTTGTCCTGAGAATTATATAAATTAACCCGACCTTCACGACTACAGCGTTCCACTCGATAATTTCCATACACACAAACTGGTCCCGTATCGTAGCACAACATTTTTGTATTTTCGTAGCACAATATACCAGCACCCGTAGCATCCAAAAACCATTAAACTGCTACAAATACATTTTTTTAAGAATGGCACTTGGTTTTAAAATGTAATTTAGGTTCAATGTTGTGGAGGAAAATAATTAATAAAGTCTTTCTGAAAGAAAGCTTTATAGATTGAGGAAACAGTTCAGGGTCGCCAAGTAAACATCTGGTCATATACAACAGAATTCAAGAAGTTTTATTACAACATCTAAACTAAAGGATAGAGTTTATGTCCTGGCTATGGGTTGTTCAAAGCATTAGTTCAAAACGTATGTTCAAAACGCTATAATAAATAATATTACTAGATAATTATTACTAGATTATTAGATAAATTAATAAGGCTTAAAAGATTTGCATAATTATTGATTGTATAGTTGTATATGGAAGCTGATTTAATTTATAAAAAGGAACATTTACATTATATATATATATATTTATATATATATATATATATATAAAGAACTAAGTCAAAATACAAATACAAGAATTATAATTGAATTTACAATTCAATTATATTGAATACATTCAATATAAATTCTTTTATTTGTATTTTGAGTTAGTTCTTTATTAATTCACAAGAATACATATTGCGATATATATATATATATATATATATATATATATATATATATATATATATATATATATAAAGAACAAAAGTCAAAATACAAATACAAGAATTATTTGAATTTACAATTCAAAGCTTTTCGTTGGCTAACAGTACCAATATCATCGGGAATATTAAACAATTAAAATTAACATATGTGCAAATTAGATCAAATAAATAGTTATGCCAAATCAATTACAATGTTTTAAATTTTTTTTTTTTTTTATTTATTTTGCTGCCCTAACATTACAAACACTGAATATATTATCGAATTTAGATTTTACTTGTATTTGTTCATTTATCAACTCATTATTAGTATTATATTTATGTATTTCTAAAGCTTCATAAATAAACATTCTCAGGCCTTTGTTAATTTCTTTTATAAGTATCATATTATCTATATTAGGAAATAAGTGATTATTATTAATACAATGACTAGCAAAATTTGATTTATAAATTTCTGGCTTTTTATATGCATTAAAATGTTCTTTATATCTATCTTTAAGTTTTTTCTTAGTTTGTCCTATATAAACTTTATTACAATAATCACATTCTAATTTATATACACCGTTTTTTTCATGCATATTAATAATATTATTATTATTCATTATATTTATTAATTTATTATTAGTATTATAAGCGAATTTTATGTTTCTACCTTTAAACAATTTTGTGATATTTTTTACTTCATTACCAAAAAATGTAAATGAAGTCCATATGACATTTTCATCATTATTTTTGTAAATTAGATTATTATTTTGTTTCTTTAAAATATTATAATTAAGTTTATCAACAGTTTTCTTTTTATAACCATATATTTATATATATATATATATATATATATATATATATATATATATATATATATATATATATATATATATATATATATATAAAGAGAAAGAGACAGAGAGAGAGAGAAAGAAAGAGAGAGAGAGAGAGAGAGAGAGAGAGAGAGAGAGAGAGAGAGAGAGAGAGAGAGAGAGAGAGGAGAAAAGGCAGACCTCCACGCAGAGAAACATACACGTTTATGATAAATCAGAGATACACACACAAGAGGCATGAACAGATTGAAAGAGAAACGAAGAGCTTGATCTTGTATTTCCAAAGATTGCTATCAACAAACTTCTGGTACATTTAATATAGTATTATTTTCATAAGCAATGATAGAAAAATATTTGGCTACGACATACGTCTGCTATCACAGAAATCAAGTCAAAGTTGATCACTTCCTTTGTATTTGCTGGCAGTGGCCAGATAAAAAAAATTAAAAATTTCCCTGAAGAGACTGAAACATATTTTGAACTCTTGTTGCAAGTTTTAAACCTATCTCATAGATCCTTTTGAAACTGAATTTAATAGGAACATTGAATACACTTTGTATTTCTGAAGGAAGAGTGACAATGTTATTTTTTACCATGAGTTATATTTGACATTTACCGTTGAGGGATGCTAGAGTTACCTTCTGTTTATTCCAATGCAACATTAACATTCTACCACTGAGTAGGCTGTAAAACAAATTTATATCTATGAGCAAGTAATCAGTTCCATAACAATAAAATAAATATATTTACAATATTGTATTGCCTAGAGTAAACTTTATTTAGCATTACTTTTATTATATACCAGTGAGTATAATATATATTTACCTATTATTTTACACATAATTTCCATTTACATTTTGTATATATAAGAATCCGATTACTGTAAATGTTGAGCAAATTAAGTAGAACAACTGCTAAGCAGATAAAAAAATATGGAATTATTTTAAAACTAATTACCTTCCTTTAGTAAGAGTTTAAAAACATAGACCGATACCGAACGAACCAACTAAACAATAACGATGGAAAATGGTAACGATGTCTTTGAACCCCAAATGGCGATATATCTAGGTCTCAGTCAAACAAAGATTACCAAATTATTAGGTCACTTGAGAAAGAAACAAATGTGAAATAAGTGATATTTAATGAGAGGTAAAGGTATATATAATGTATGTATTATTAAAAAAAAATTTTATTTTTTAAAACTTGTAACGGATATTATTACCAACTATTAAAATACAAATAATCACGTAATTAATTTGAGACCGTAGTGTTAGACAAAAGTATATAGTTACAGTTTTAAAATTCCATGACGTTGAGTAACAATATAATAGGTTATAGCTGTCCCCTCGTAAGCAGGCGCGAGATCGATCTTTAGAAAACCTGTACTATCACTTTCCAAAAACATTGGTTTCTGTAGTGTGTGTTGCATAAAGTGCCACCGCTACAAAATTACAAGCTTTACGGTCGCTTAGAAAACTGATATAAGCAATTTTTTTCAAAGCTTTATATAAATGATGTGGTTCATATGAGAAATGAAATCAAATAGAATTTATAGGTGCCTTTCGGTCTTGTCAATTCTACAATATTGTAATACAAATAATATACCTTACATTATAATGTCTGTGAAATAGTATTTTGCTTCTTATACCCGTCCTCCTACCTATGCTCGCCCTTCAAAGTAACGTGCCAGCTTACGTGTGACCAGCTATAGGCCTACCATCCTAGAATATTTTTATTATCATTATTATTATTTTATTAAAATGAAACAAAATAAAGTTGAAAATAAATATATATATATATATATATATATATATATATATATATATATATATATATATATATAATTATTATTATTTCTTATTATTCGGAAGATTTTTTTTATAAGTTGACTTCTTTTTACTTTATATTGATAACGAATGTTGAGATTCAGTAGCATATACTTTCATTACAAAGCACAGCACAACTTTCTTCTTAAAAATCCATGCCTTTATAAGTAAGTACACGTGACGAATCAACGTTAGCGAATACTTCTATATAACCTCATTTTACTTCAAAACATTTCATTCAATTGAAAATCTTTATATTTTACTTTTCAATTAAGCTTTTTATATTACGATTGGTTGATATTATTATAGAAACTTACTTTAATGATGTCAATTTTCAATTTGCCTTGATCCCTCAATGTTTTTTTTTCTTTTACACAAAATCTGTTTTTTTTCAGAACCAAGACCTTCTACTTAATTCAAGTAAGAGGGTCTTCTTTTCTAAATTGTCATTTCTTTCGATCATTTCACAAATTATAATGGTAGGGATAAGGAGAATAACGATACAGCGCAGGATAGAGGGAGCTACTTCCAAGTGCCGGCTAATGTCGAGAAGGGGTTGATTGGTTGCCAGTCGTTGTTGAAGAACAATCTATTTTCAAAAGCCAAGTGTTCCACACATAGCTCCCCTAACCAGTACTGTACAGGTGCTATTGATTCAAGTGATTTGGCTCAAGGATTGCTTCAGATTGAACATTAGTTTTTACGAAATACTCGAATAAAAAGAAAAAGTCAGTATTTTACAAATCAAATCTAGAAAATGTTTAATTAATAAATTAGGGGCGTTGATACACACACACACACACTCTCTCTCTCTCACACACACACACACACACACACACACACACACACACACACACACACACACACACACACACACATATATATATATATATATATATATATATATATACAGTACAGTCTCACTAATCCGGACTTGATGGGACCGGACCCTGTCCGGATCAACGAAAGTCCGGATTAGACGGAAAAAGCCAGACAAATGCATACAATATGTGTTTTAGTCGGGGAAACATTGAAATTGTAGTTTTAGTGAAATTGAGGCCTAATTATAGCTATACAGTACAGTATTTCATAGCTTATTTAGCAAAAAATACTGTAATTGTAACAGAAAAGGTATGACATGAATAAATATCAAAGCATCTTTCTCGTTGAATAAATGTATTCACATAAAGTTATTTACACTATACTGTATAAACGCACAAAGAAACTCAAACAAAAATGAAACTGAAACAAAAATAAACTTTAAAAAACTTAGTGAAAAAAGTCTGTAAGTTCTTTTGTTTTAACGATAAATGGCGTCGTTTCACAGTAAGATCTCGTAGGCGTTTCAAGGTCAGTAGCTCCGCAGTTGACGTATCACTTTGTTTCTCAAAGTAGGCTATCAACCCCTCCAGCATTGCAGCCGCCCCATCATGAGTTGGGCTGACCGGTTCGTCTGTGTAGTCTTCCTCTTCCGAGCTGTCATTTTCTGCGTTTGCAATGCACACAGCGACGATTTCGTCCTCGTTGAGCACTTGATGACCAATGTCATTATCACTGATAATCCACTCGGAAATATCAGTGTCTTTCAACTCGGCACAACCCTCCAATTGTTGAAAAATCTGAACAAATTCGGCGTCGTCATTAGTAGGTCTGCAGCCATATAAATAACATCCTTTATAGTCACTTTTTTAAGAATTTCAATAAATTGTGTAGCTGGATCTGCTTGTTTTTGTTCCAAAAGCGATAAAACTAACTTTTTCCTATATCGCAGTTTTATCGCCTCTATCACGCCTTGGTCCATCGGCTGAATGAGAGCCGTGACGTTAGGAGAAAGAAATTTAACAAAAATGTCACCATGACGCAATTGTTCTTCATTTGGGTGGCATGGGGCATTATCAATTAGTAAAGCCGCTTTTCAAGTGAGTTTTTTCTCTTTTAAAAACTTGTCTGTTGTTGGAACAAAGTTTTCAAAAAACCAGTCCTTAAAAATTTGACTGTTCATCCACGCTGATTTTTGGAACTTGTATTGGGCCGGTAGAACACTTAAATTTACATTTTTAAAAACCCTCGGCTTTGCGGATTTCCCTATCATCAAAAGTGGAAATCTTAGATCGCCAGGAGCATTACTGCAGGGCAACAAAGCCATACGATCTGTCTTAACTTAATGGCCTTTTGCTACTGAATCTAATTTGGAAGCTAAAGTTTTTTTTTGGGAACATTTTATAATTTAATCCGGTTTCGTCAGCGTTGAACACCTGACAAGGTTGTAAGTTTTCATCTCTGAGAAACTTGCCAAATTTGGCTTTGGAATTTTCACTGGCATCACTGTCACCTGACAAAATTTCACCACTTATTCCGAGTTGACGGATGCCATGTCGTTCCTTATACCGTGATAGCCAATCCACACTGGCATTAAAATTAGGGTCTCCTTTTAACTTTTCATTCAGTTTCAGCGCGATCTTTGCAAATTTACACCCGATAATGGAACACCCTGTCCCGTTGTTGGCAAAACCATACATACAAAGCATCATCTAGGGTTTAATTTTTTGGTTTTTTGCTTCTGCCGCCTAAAATGTCTTTACTAACAATTTTTGCACAAAAATCTTCAATTTCCTGTTACTTTTTTCCGATCGGAAACAGTTTGTTTTCCCACGCCTAACTCTTTTGCAATTTTAGTATGCGATTCACCTCCATCAATACGAAACAAAGATTGGAGTTTTTGTTCCAATGTCACTGTCACTGACTTACGTTTAGTCGCCCTTTCACTGAACACTGAACGAGACGTAAATAAAAAACACAGATCAATATTGCACTAGAATTAAATGACAACTAAGTAGATATCTTGCGAGAAGCAGTAACGGAAAGATGCCACCTAACTGACCTGACGCCAGACGGATAGACTGTCTATCCGTTTAGTCAGCGGTCCTTTATCTTTCGTTTATCGCAAGATATCTCTTGATATCACGTGCGTTGTAGTGTTGGGAGATCTAATGTGAATATATTTTTTCAAAGAAGTTTTTCCTACTTTAACAGGCAAAAGAAACAAATAATAGGGTAAATTCATATTTTAATGAATAAACATATTATTTGTCTATTAGAGTAGGAAAACCCCTTTGAAAAATAACAGATATAGTAGTATACAAATAAATATTTTTGTGGACGGCAGACTGATTGTGCACTGTAAAATACTATAACTAAACAAAAATTTTGGGCCGTCCGGATTAGCTGGACGTCCGGATCATCGGAGACCGGATTAGCGAGACTGTACTGTATATATATATATATATACATATATATATATATATATATATATATATATATATATATATATATATATATGAGTTGTTTTACGCCTAAATAATAAATGTCACCAAAACCAGGGTGGAGTGTAAGTCACTGATTTTGTCAGCCCTCAAAATAAAGTGGTTGAAGCGGAAGTCTAAAACAAATTGTGAGGAATTTAAAACTACTGTAACGCAACCTAGCACCAGGAAACAAACAATTGTCTTTGCCAGATGAGTGTAAGGTAAAGGAGACACAGACTCAAGTCTACACTTGCCAAGGTCAGTCTAGTCTAATTTAGAATTAAACGCAATCTTGTTACCGGAACTTGTAGATACAGGGTCTCCCAACCAAAATTAGAGAGAGAGAGAGAGAGAGTATAATTGTTATTCAATAATAATATCCTACAAGGGGAACATTACGTTAGTAGGACAAGTGTTGCATTATGTTAATGCCTATTTTACTTAGGCGAGCCTGTACAGGCATTACAGGAGTGTGAAGTAGATATACGCTTAAACCATTCATGACTGCCTTATGTTTCTTCCTACCTACTCATTTTCAGAGGACGACACACATTGGTGGTGCCGAGTAGCTCAAGTTATTACTTAAGTTATCTTTGCTAATAAATCTGAAAATGAAAAACTTAGATAGCCTACTAAGCGATCAATATTTAATCCTATGTATTGATTTCGCTAGCATTTTTAAATAATAACTACAAAAACCATTCTTATGATATCTAATATATTCTATCTAATATTCGTAAACTACTATATATATATATATATATATATATATATATATATATATATATATATATATATATATATATATATATATATATATATATATCGCAATATGTACCCTTATGTATTAGTAACGAACTAAGTCAAAATACAAATACAAGAATTATAATTGAATTTAAATTCAATTATTTCAATATTATTCAATTAGAATTGTAAATTCAATTATAATTCTTGTATTTGTATTTTGACTTAGTTCTTTATATATATATATATATATATATATATATATATATATATATATATATATATATATATTTATCTTTCACTATGTATTCTTAGACAAGACTCTTACTTGGTATTTATGCGAGTTAACTTTCAAAGACTGCTCTAATCTCCATCATCGGGCATACATCGAGAGTATGACCGATGATGGAGACAAGACAGTCTTTGAAACTTAACTAGCATAAATACCAAGTAAGATTCTTGTTTAAGTACATATAGTGAAAGTGATAAGTGAATACAAGAAAACAGTGTTGCAAAGCTACAAATATATATATATATATATATATATATATATATATATATATATATATATGTGTGTGTGTGTGTGTGTGTGTATGTATGTATGTGTATGAGTGTATGTGTGTGTGTTGCAACGCCCCCCCGCTTCGTTGGGATAATTACATATTTATTATATATTTATATATCTGCTGCTCACACCGTTTTGTGTACCGTGTTAAGATCCCTAAATTTTTTCTGGTGTCCCCGCGTAATGGACCACACCTAAATGTAAGCCTATTCCCGCTGACATCTACCTTAACGTTTGTATGACCATCCCTAAGATGGTTGGCAAGTTTGTTGGGCCTGTATATAGTCACACGTCAGTAAAATAGTAAGCTGGAAAGAAACAACATTTATATGAAAACACAAAATTTTCAAAGAATATTACCACTTCGTGAGATCTGCATGCACAGCAAGGGGACGAGCAAAATATGATCATGTTTAAGATACCTTTTTTAAAATGCTCCTGTGTTCTTTAAACATGATCTACCAGTAGACATCATCTCTGGGCATCAATACAAAAATCCGACTAGTTTTTAGAATAGCTCAATAAAATTGTTCTCAGGAGAGAACTCTTATGAAGAAACATTACGTTCTGAATTTTATATATTTATTAATTAATGAAATTTAATTAAAACTGTACTTTGATTTTATAATCATTATTTATCAGTTGGAAAAAACTAAAAGTTTTTATTGGTTGTTCAACACCGGATAAATTCAAATACTGTAAGTTTTTGTAATGCATTTAAATACTCATTTTAAACTAAAATAATTATCTTTTCAAATAAAATACTTTTAACTCTCGGAAGCGTGATGGTTAGGTCCCATCTGGCCGATGGTAGTGTTCCTAGGCGCGATCCGACATTACAGCCATTAGCACCTCGTATTAAAAATTTTTACAGACTGTCCGCTAGGACTTTAAGGCCCTGTATTTATTTAAGTTACCCTTCCTCACCCGCTCCTAGGTCGTCGCTATTTCTCTGTTTATTTCTTGTACAGGCAAGTTGGACAACGTATTAGTTTTAACCTGCATAATTTCGTTATCGTTTTTAGAACACTGAAAAATGTCTATTATTTTAAAATGGCTGTACCTTTTTTGTTATTTGAGTTTTTTAAATTCTGTTTACATTATTGTTTATTTTGGACTTTTATGGTCATTTCAAAATGTCGGTGATAGTTCTACGTGGCCTAGTTCTCAAGTTAGCATTTTTCGGCACTTAGAAATTTTTCACTTCATTCTCGTTTGTCAAATTTAGTTAGTTATTACAGTTTCATGCTATTATAATTTTTAATTTGTCCTTATATTAAGTATTTAAGATTTTACTAACTTCTTCACTCTTTACTATGTTTATTTTTACAATAAATTCAAACCTTATTATTTGCATATTCAAATTTGTAATTTAAAAAATAGGAAATTATTAATTTCCCAATTTGAACGGCCTTCCAGACCGTTACAGTGTGTGTGTGTGTGTGTGCGTGCTCGCGTTAGTGTGTGTGTGTGTGTGTAATTTTTTTCTTGGAAACTAATCTTAGGATATTAACAGAAATTAGTATATAGGGTTTTTTAACTTTAGGGCCAATGGGGCAAGTAAAAATTTGCTGAAAAACCGTCATAATCAAGTTTGCAAAATATTATATATATAATTTTTTCTCAGAAACTACTCCAGGCATTTTCACTAAAATTGGTACATAGGGGGTTTAACGTTAGCAATCCAATGGGCTAACTAAAAGTTTTCTGATATGTCATTATCCCGTTTTCGAAATCATTCGAACATCTAAAGCTTCTCTTGGTATCCTCACCAAAATTGTTATATTGAGGTTTTTAACCTATGTAATCCAATGGGATTATGCAGATTTTTCTGAAAAATCTTTATCAACACGTTTTTGAAGGTTTTAAGAAGTTCTTATTTAAACCAGCGTTTGCTACGGCAATCCATGTAACAGAGGTAGTTTTTTGTAATATGTTGGTATCGAATTTAGATTCAGATTCTTCGTTCCTATGCACGGGATGCTTTATGTGCCACTCTCTAGGATTGAAAAAACGAGTAGCTTAAAAACGCTTTTGCCAAATGTAATAATACGTCATACGCGAAAAATAATTTTCAAAATTTCGGACTCAATCGGAGTATAACTCGATCGTAGATAGGGTTCCTGATATTATCTTACTAAACAACAATCTCTTCCATTTCGACTTCACTAACTTGATTTGAAAAGGCAGGCAAATTTCCCCGTGCGTAACACCAGATGATGGTTTACACTTCAACAGTTGCTGCTAGGCAACTAGGTTTGTTTAGTTATTGCGTCCACAGGTTATGAAGGTCATATTGATTTTATTGCCAGTATCATCAGTTCTTAAAATCACTCCTGTTTTTCTACCTTTTGCGCATAACTTTAGTGACACTTCTTTTACGTTAAAACTCACATCCACAGGTTAAAACCGCTGAATGTTTTACAATAGTAAAATATTATTTTTCTAAGAATTTATGTAATTAATATTATATAGTTTATAAAAACGTACATGAAATATCATGATATTTCATATTTCTTCAAAATTTTGAAAATATACTTCAAATATTTACCCACCTATAACTGAATGCTTTCCTAGGGTCATTTAATTTTTAATTTTATTTATATCAAATAATCGTATTGTTCCAATTTAACATATTTGTTTATTCACTTTCCTTACCTATTTTATGCACACACAGACACATACACACACACACACACACACACACACACACACACGCACGCAAGCACGCAACGCTCACGCACCTACGCACTCAAACCCCGTGTTTGTGAGTGTTTATGTGTGTGTGTGTGTGTGTGTGTGTGTGTGTGTGTGTGTGTGTGTGTGTGTGTGTGTGTGTGTGTGTGTGTGTGTGTGTGTGTGTGTGTGTGTGTGTGTGTGTGTATGTTTGTGTGTGTGTGTGTGTGTGTGTGTGTGTGTGTTGTTTGTGTGTGTGTGTGTGTGTGTGTGTGTGTGTGTGTGTGTGTGTGTGTATGTTTGTGTGTGTGTGTGTGTGTTAGTAATAGTAATTGCCGGGCAGGGTTGTTTACCATAAATAGACCTCCTTAGAATGGGGTGAACGTAGGTAACAGTAAAATGGATGAAATGGGTAGATGGCAGGTAGCTATCTACCAACTAAATGACAATAAAATAACAATATAACCAGTTCAAATAAAGTGAATAACAATAAAACCCCATATTTAAATTATAAATTAGGTAATGCTTCTTTAGCAGCAAAACCTAAAAGGGAAGAAATATAAAACTTGACAGCTGTTATAATTTAAAACATAGCGTAACGTGGTATATTATGAAGTGAATATAGTAGATTTTATTTTCATTTTATTTGAACAATTGTGCACAATCATAGTAATTTTTCTGCATACCTAGAACTTTAACGGAAGACTTGCGCAGTTGTTTCTACGGCATCAGCTGTCGGAAAATAGGTCAAACTATTGAGTTCGTGGAATCTAAAGCGAAGAAACTAGATTCATAATACGTGCATTATAGTAATACGGTCTTATAACTAGCTACTCATAGCACAGTCTATTACTTTGGCCTCAAAATGTTTTTTTAATTATCGACGTAATGCTGATATTCTAAAGTAGCAAATGTATTAGAGGAAATGTTCTAAATAAATTAATAATAAACGCCCTAATGTAAACCTATTTCATTTAATGACTGTAAATTTAGTTTCAATTTCATACTTCAAAGCCAATGTGTTATTCTTTATTAAACATTTATGCTTATTATATTTTGAAAGTCTGTATGCCCAAATATGGGCTTCATGAGGCCATATTTGCAGTTATAAAACATTGCCATAACAGATCACCTGTTAGGTTTAAATTGCATAATGACAAGATGACATTTAAAATTAATTTCCGGAGATATATTCAACAATGAAAATATTATCATTATTATATATTTATTTACCTTTATATATTTGAAATAATAAAACAATTACGTCACATTTGTTTATAACTTTTACAGATTTTAATTTTAATTATTAAACTTAAAATTTCAATGAACTTATATTTAATTAGGTAACTTCATTTTATCCTCATTGTTAATTTAATATATGTATTTATTAATTTCAAATAACTAAATGTTAAATATAATTATGTATGTCTTTATTTATATATCGTCCATCTCTGGGGTTGGTGCACATATTACTATTACACGGTTGTACTTTCGGATGACAATTGCTATTTTGCTTAAATAACGATACGTTTGTCATTGGCAACTAGGTTGTTTGAATAAAAATGCTTCATGTTTTAAAAGTGTTTGAAGTTTAGAGTTATAGACAAGGTTTCCAATTAATTTAAAACTTTTAAATAAAAACAATTGAAATGTTTACACTATGCATTTATTACACCCACTTTTTCTTATCAAAATCAATAAATTAAATTATTTAAAATTTTTTCAAAATGATTGTAGTTATTTTTGCTTACAAAAAATTTTGTAAGTAATTTATAACTAACATAAATCAATGGAAAACCAATATGTTTTTCTTCTTGGTAAATATATTTAGAGATTACACTTTTAGGTAGCAAGATTGATATGTTTCACAAAACTAGAGAGAGGATTTCTTCCATAGTTTCTTCTAATACTGCCAATGGAGGTACATTCTTTGAAATATTTTATTTTACGTGTCAGTCGACTTCAATATATTTAATATAAATCGAATAAATGCTGTATAAGAGTCTTAATGATCATGTACAATACAATTCTGATTTCAATACGTATTTAAATTTTATGATCGCTTATAAAATTGATATTAAAATAATATTTATGTACAAAAGCAATATAAATTTTATAAAACCATTATCAGAATACTTGAAAAAAACAATGACAAGTTTAAATAAATAAACCTTTTGGCTTGATATTCAACTTATCTCGAGTGCTCAAATAATCATAAATAGCAAGGACGAGTTTATTCGTGCTTTTGTCGGTGCTCCTCCAAAGTTATCAAACTTTTACAAATAAATATCCTAAAACTTCGCCACTCAGTTGCTTTACTATAGTTAGTAGACAGGTCAAAAGAAATGGATGAGTTTTCAATGCCCTTACTGTCGCCCCGCGCTAGCAGTGTCAAAATATGTTTAACTAGAGAACCATAGTTATCCGATCGACCTGAGTGCTGAAGACTCATTCCATTTTCTTGTTGTTAGTAATTTTTTTTTTGTGGTATTCAGTTACTTTATTCTATATTCATAGCAGAGGTGAAATTGTGTCAACACTTTTTTCACAGTAGCTTTATGTTTATACAAACCTAAAGAAAGCAAGATGGAAACTGGATTACCTAGTTCGGGCTGTGCTGTTGCATTGTAATTGGAATAAATAAAAAAAAATAAATTTAAATATAAAACAAAAATAAGGAAATATATTTATTTCGTTTATTTAAACCAAATTTACATTGAATCTGGATAGTTATTTATAATAAAATTAAAACATTCCTAGCAATTTAGAAGAAAAGCTTTTTGTCCTTGTTGAAATTATGCGCGCACCAACACCGCAGCACTTCCATACCACTACGTTCTAGTGCTCTACGAGCCGGAGATAAAATACATATCCAGGCACTTAAACGGGCCTGCTTCAAGTTAAGTAAGCCCTTAGCATAATTTTGTGTCTTTCTACTTGGGGTATAAGACTTCTCCGAATTTGGCTTCTACCTTACGTCTAGATATTTTAATCGAGATAATTCCTTTTTATAAATGTAACAGGTGCCTTTTAATTTTCCCATTTTTGTGTTTATTTATATAATATAATATAAACCTATATATATTATATATATACCAATATTATATACCTATATAGTATATTATATACCTATATAGTATATTATATACCTATATAATATAATTCCTTTACATAATTGTAATTATAACCTGCTTAACGTTTAAGCACTGTTTATTTACATAGGAAACAATTATCAAAGAAGAAAGAAACCGTTATATATTGTTATTTAAGCATATACTACGTTGTTTGTTTAAGCTACTAGTATTATTTTGAAGCCAATAGTTTAGTCTTAGAGTGAAACATTTTGAAAATCTACACCTTATGGTAACCTAGGACGATCTTATAATTTTCAAAAAATTATAATCTACCCGTTCATTCAACACCATATTTTTCCCAAACGAATTTGTTACTTTTAACGCGATCTACTTGTGTCACTAGTATCGACTACAAGTGATCGAGAATAAATCAGATTATACGTAGGACTCTGGTAGTAACAAATAACCATCTGGTAGATTATATAAGAGGCGATAGTGATTTAACATAACGTCACGTACCTGAAATAGGTCTAATCTCTGACGTCAACACGAAAAGTTGTGCACTCTTTACATTTTCATTGAATGTTTGCTGCGACACGAGAAACTACTACTCAGTTTATCTTCCATTTTAAGTCGGATAAAAACATCCGTTAAAAAATACAGGCAAGAGTGGTATACGCTTACTACAAATGCAATTCCCAGCACTCTGCTAAGAGCGGTCATAGTTGCCTTCATGATGAAAACCAGACATGACTATAGAACCACCTGCATCGGATCGTATCCGCAGATTCTACGATCTTCCGTTCATCCAACAGTGGAGAGGAACTGCCGATTACCTGGTTGTCTAGAGGGCTCTAGATGAGGAGGAAGACGACAAAAGGGACGGTCAAGGCTGTACTGAACGGCGCGGCATCTAATAGCCAAGGACGGGCGTTGGATACAGGAAGGATAAAGAAGAATAGATGTTACATTTCGGGGAAAACCCCACATGACTATAGAGCCACCTCCACCGGAACGTATCCGAGGATTCTACGATCTGCCGTTTGTGCAATAGAGGAAAGGAACTGCCGACCACCAGGTTGTCTAGAGGGCTCTGGATGAGGACAGAGCAGAGGGACCTCGCGGCGTCTAATGGCCCACAGCCAAGGATGGGCGTTGTATGGAGAAAGGATAAAGAAGAATACATATTAACAGTCGGGGAAAACCCCACATGACTATAGAGCCACCTCCACCGGAACGTATCCGAGGATTCTACGATCTGCCGTTTGTGCAATAGAGGAAAGGAACTGCCGACCACCAGGTTGTCTAGAGGGCTCTGGATGAGGACAGAGCAGAGGGACTTCGCGGCGTCTAATGGCCCACAGCCAAGGATGGGCGTTGTATGGAGAAAGGATAAAGAAGAATACATATTAACAGTCGGGGAAAACCCCACATGACTATAGAGCCACCTCCACCGGAACGTATCCGAGGATTCTACGATCTGCCGTTTGTGCAATAGAGAAAAAGGAACTGCCGACCACCAGGTTGTCTAGAGGGCTCTGGATGAGGACAGAGCAGAGGGACCTCGCGGCGTCTAATGGCCCACAGCCAAGGATGGGCGTTGTATGGAGAAAAGATAAAGAAGAAAAGATATTAACATTCGGGGAAAACCCCACATGACTATAGAGCCACCTCCACCGGAACGTATCCGAGGATTCTACGATCTGCCGTTTGTGCAATAGAGGAAAGGAACTGCCGACCACCTGGTTGTCTAGAGGGCTCTGGATGAGGACAGAGCAGAGGGACCTCGCGGCGTCTAATGGCCCACAGCCAAGGATGGGCGTTGTATGGAGAAAAGATAAAGAAGAAAAGATATTAACATTCGGGGAAAACCAAGATAAGACTATCCGCTGTTAACGATAATATAAAAATATCGTTAATAGGATTTTTCGGAAGAATCAGTTATCTGATGTGAACCTGCTCTCAAGCGGGAAAAGGAGGTGTTTATATTCTACCCGGGTCATTTATTTAGAGACATAAATGACGAAATAATGGTTTGATGTAAGCCATGAAACATATTACTGATACAATTGCCCATTACATTGTTAAAACTAAAACAGTTAAATTACTATTTTTTTTGCATGGAATGCATGCTGCGTGTATATTTAGATACAGTATTTCCATCGAAAAGTAATAATTCATCGTAATTATGTCTATATAGGGAAATATTATAACTCGAAGTTTGTAATTTTATCATTGATAACAAATGTTCTCTTCATGGTTACCATGAAATGTAAACATTCTATTGTGAATTGCGTTACGATTAAGACAGATAAGTAAAATTATTGTGGGATAAACAAATGTAGTATGACCAACTTAAGGAGTTACGTATACCTAAAGTAGCCTGCTTCTCGAATGTAGACAACCTAATAGTTACTCGACGTCTTGGCGGTTTCTTCAGAGAAAAATAAGGGAAGCGATCAAGTACCTCATGTCTTTAAGATTATAGAAAAAGTGTAAACTCGCACGACTAGGGTTGCTCTTATCAGGAGATGGAGAATGGCATTTACCCGTTTTCCTTCCTAAGTATCAGTAAGCTACTTGAATTTGTCTGTATATTTGTCTGTTTGTCTATTTTTACGTGGAAACAACTCATCAACTTAGAACTTTTGAACGGATCTAATACAAAAAACACATAAGAAAACAAACAAGTATACTTACTGATAAACTACCCTAATATAAAGTTTTTAGAATTTATAATTCGCAATAAATGGTCAGTAATTAATTTTTTATTCTCCGTGCGCTAAGTATCGGTTAATGATGTGAAAACATTTAAATCTTTTTGTAAAGTTAGGTTGGTAATTCTGTTTCAAAAGGCAAGCAAAGAGGATCATGGGGCGTTCACCCATTACATAAGATTAAAATATATCATGAACGCATTTTCATTCGACGATGGATTCGTTAGCGTACAGAACGTGTGGCATAATTAGTGCTGGCTGTATTATGTTGATTAATTAAATGAGTTATTGAAGTTATAGAACAACTTTCGAACGTTTCGCTAATGTTTTTAACGAGATGTGTTAAACGCCTACGAACGTCCGGTCCTCAGTCTTGCCAACACAAAGAGAAGCTTATCGGTGACGCTTTGTTAGTTTTCAGCATAACAAAGATTTGACTGTCAGAGGTATTGGGGCGAAGCGTAGGCGCGAGGCTTGACATCACAACGGCTCAGAAAATAAACACAATATTTCCAATAAAAACACTCCCTTCTGGGACATTGGTTTTCTGACTTGAGTAGTCTCCATTGTTGCAAATGTGTAATGCGATGTGATGAACAGGCTGTAGCGGGGAAATCACGAGTCTGTGTGGCTAGTGACATACAGTGTTCCATCTGTGCTATTTTCCCTAAACGACCGTGTTGTAAAGACAATTTGTTTAACAGTTTAAGTAAGAAATGTTCGATATTTATATTTACCTCAATTCTAAGGGATATAACAATATAAAATTTAAAACATTCCAAGGAACGTGAAAAATAATACAACATTATGCTTAAATGCTTAAAACGTGAAAATACTCACTATTCAACACTCAACTTTATACAAACAAGATTTCTTTATGAAACGTAACAATAAAGTGTTCCGCTACAATATAGGTGCAAAGTATAGTCTCGATAATTGTGTGTACAAAAAAATAATTTTTATAAAATTAATTTTTCCAAACGTTTGAGAAATAAATACCGTCAATTATTTCATACAAGATGGAAGCCATTTCGACGTCACGCTCAATTGTTTATATAACGTTAGGTGATTTATTTTATCCGATACTAACCTTAACGATTTTTTTTCGAAAAATTGTATGTGGTATAACATCGTGTTTTTTTTCATATTTAATCATGATTTTATTAATTATGGAAATTGCTGTAAAGTGAATTTTGTGTATGCGTTTTTACCTATATGCAATTTTTTAATCCATATATGGAAAACTGTTTTAATATTTCTTGTGCATTTCTCAGGACGCACTGCCTAACCGTGTGTAACTCTACATGGTAAGGTGTACATGTAGAATGTAACGGTGTGTACACTCTAGTTTGTAACTTCTTGTTTGCTAGATTGTAATTTGAAATAAGACCTTCTGATGATGATGATGATGACAAGGTCATCGAAATGTACATAAAGGTTTAATTTTGAGTAACTTGTTTCATTTGTTATTTTTGAATATTTTTTTGGTATTGGGGTTCTTTCCAATATTTTCATTGTAATATATTGTACCACTGTAGACTTGATATTGTGTACTATTTATACTTCATTAAATCATTAATGAATTGACCATAATTGAGTCATGAAGTAACCAATAATTTGTTTGAACAAAGTCATGTTCAACATTTTTTATATCGGCATGTAAACTATGTATTAAGATTTTCGTGGATAGGTTTTGTATCATTATTAAATACCTAAATTTGTTAAATAAAGCATATTTTCAAATACTTAATAACCAATACTAATAAACAAAAGAAATACTGACTTCGCTATGAAATTTTCATCGGAAGTATTATAATATTTATAATACTTATACATAATTATTTATTTATAAGTAATACATATTTAAATGAATACTTCAGAGCTTACTTGGTGACGCGTTTCGAAACAATCCTTACATTTACGAAGCTCAGCCTTTTTATGTAATCTGTCAACAAGTAAACTATAAAGTATTCACATAGTTAAGTCATATTTATCTATAGTTTATTCAGTGAATTGAACATGATTACAACAAGCAACTATAATAATATAATGCGCATACACTAATTTGAAACGGAAGATTTGAAACTTTGTAGGTTAGAAATGTTATTGTAAAAAATTGTTTTGGGGTTTTATATTCTCAATAAAAGAATTATACTTTTTGAAATGTATGAAACTCATGTAGAACTAAAACTCATTCGAATTACTGATGTAGTCTTATCTATCTAAAATTATTGCAGTAACAATGCAAAAGTAAATTTGATTCCTTCAATATTTTATGTTGAGTAACTTCTTAGAACACGTTCAAAAATAACTAAAAGTCTTTATTTATTGATTTAATAGGAAGTGAATAGTTTAAGTTCAAAAGACGAGTTCAAAAGCTTAAGTCGTCGGTTCAAGTGTTTCATTGTTTTCTTCACGATACTTCTACAAACACTCAAACTTCCTATCTGAAAAGTCAATGGAATACTGACGTATTGTTTGGGTAAGAAAATATAATTATGTCCATGAACATTTATACGGTAAGGAAATCTTTTAAAATAAAAATCTGTTAAGATATAAAGCGTATAAAAGTCGTATTAAATCCTAACCTTATTCGCTAAACACACAGTGGTTGCCTTCTTACAAGTAGGATATTATAAATAATATAAATAAATAATTTACAGTGGGATTTGAATGCTGATGGGCGCTATATGGTAAAATATTTATCAAATACCACGATATATTGCACACAAAAACAGTTGATGATCTATTTACATTTTCTGTACAAGCTAGACTCTAAACAGGATGTATTGTTTAGTAGGACTTTTCCTCTGTTCCACAGCCCGAGCCTATTCTTGATTCTTAAAACTTAATTAGTTGATGATCTGATTGTTTTAAAAACTCAATCATTTTCTGTCGTCTACTTCTTTACTCTTCTGAATAGAAGAATAGAATTGTACTGTGTTGGAGTAATTATTTTTATCTCTCGATCAATACGCTTTTATTATTTGTGCTTCTGAATAATTAGTAACATTTTTAGTCTTTTTATAATATTATTTCAAGAATAGTGGATGTTTCTCTCATCAAAGAATTATCCAGGCCTGGAAATGTTTGAGTAGCTCGGAGAGTTTTGTCGTACGAATTTGATGCTTCATATGCAAAATTCAACCCCAATACCATAAATACAAATATTCAAACATATGAACCACATTGCAATCAACTACCGAAAATTCGCTAGCAGAGGATTCGGTTTGAAAATAATTCGCTGTGGGAGCTCAGTCTTTTAATATAAAATAAAATTTAATAAAGTTATTATATAATATATACAAACATATTATATCTCGTGATTTTGCTGGAGATTTCTATGTGCAAGATATTTGCTATCCAGTGCTTTGAAAAGCACTGAAAATAACTTAAAATAAGCACTTAAAAGCACTTGATTTAGAAAATAACTTATTAAGCGTACAAATAACCCAGAAAAGACATTTATAACACAATAATGTGAGTATAAATATAGTAATCATATAGAGAAATATTTAACCCAGTAAAACTAATTATTTCAGTGTTTACAAGAAACTCGGAGTGTTTTTCATTTTTGAAAACATTAAACCAGAAAAGCAATGTTCAACGAGTTGGAACGAAGTGAAAGAAAATAAATTAAAAACCACACGATGCTTAACTTTTCCAATATATCAAGCAGCAAAGCAATTTTAGCAGCAGAGCGTCATAGCTACAGCAGAATGTATAGCGCCGTATAAAACGGTTTCGGTAATTAAAAACTATTCTCTAATGGATTATTTTTAATTCATGTCATCACTTTTATACAACATTTTTTAATAAATCTACATTATTAAACGAAATTCAATTATAAACACCCAACTTATACAATAAATTTGAGTAAAAATATCTGATCTCTTACAATATTTTAAATATTTTTATTTTTCTAATTAGGTTTTAACTTGAGATATTTAAACAAAAATATAGCAAATACTATATTTATTTATATTGAAAATTATTGCCTAAAATAATCTTCAGTAGATTATCAAAGAGTCTTTATAAAATGAGAGTGCAGATTGGAAAGTATTTAGTGTATAGAAAATCGTCGAACATAGCTGCGAAAATACGTCGGCACATGAGCTTTTAAGGGATTTCTAAAGCTTTGCCTTTCTATCATAAAGACGTCTTTGTGCAAATTTTTAATCGAATTTCACATTCGGAGGAGGCCTTCGTGATTAAATAAAAACGTAGTATATTTCCATTAAACATTTATATAATTCTAAAACGAGGCAATGTAGTTATTCCATTTCTATTTCAATTTGTTCTTTAAAATGCTGTTCAATGTGTTGAAAGAATTTCGGCACGTGAGTTAAGTAGCAAAGTCAGAATTTTTCTGGGGAATCATTCAAATGGGTAATATATAATAATATATATCTTCAAAACCAAATTTTTTAAATTATATTTTATTAATTACAAACCTAACATTTTAAGCAATACGGCGGCAGAAATATATGTTTTCCACGGAAAACATTTAGTAACATATATTTGACTAATAATTTCTCATTCAGAAATGAGCTTATATAAACAAAATACGACTTAGGAAATATATTTACTCAATAGATCTTTTAATATAATGTACTTACCGTAGTAATCGAAAAAAACATTGCAATAAAAAACCTAAATAGGGGTTGAATAATTTACCGAATTATTCAATGAAATTAATTGAAATCGATTCTTAATATATTTTAGACACGCCTAAGAACGTTCTCTTTTAAAGAATTGGAATTAAATGTAAAACCTTTATAGCTACATTCAATTAAATGTAGTAATATTTATAGAAGAATAAATAAATTTAATAACTGATAGGATAGGTTTGTTATTAACATTTTCGCTTAGTAATTTAACGTAACTCAAATAGATTATCTGCGTGTTAAATTTGCGAGTTTTAAGAATACAAAATCAGATGTTGAAACCATATGTTATTGCATAATGAAAGGTAAAATAGGATTATCGTCTCCAGAGGGTGACGGATAGCCGAAGACTTTTCTCCGTAAAAACGTTATGCTTGCCATAAGAAATAATGTTTGTATGTGTATGTGTGTGCGTGCGTCGGCGTGCGTGCTTGTGTGTGTGTGTGCATGCGTGCGTCTGCGTGCGTGCGCGTGTGTGTGTGTGTGTATGTGTGTGTGTGTGTGTGTGTGTGTGTGTGTGTGTGTGTGTGTGTGTGTGTGTGTGTGTGTGTGTGTGTGTGTGTGCGTGCGCGCGTGCGTGCGTGCGTGTGCGTGCGTGCGTGCGTGCGTGCGTGTGTGTGTGTGTGTGTGTGTGTGTGTGTGTGTGTGTGTGTGTGTGTGTGTGTGTGTGTGTGTGTGTGTGTGTGTGTGTGTGTGTGTGTCTGTGTCTGTGTGTGTGTGTGTGTGTGTGTGTGTGTGTGTGTGTGTGTGTGTGTGTGTGTGTGTGTGTGTGTGTGTGTGTGTGTGTGTGAATGCTCTTATTTATAACTTTAAATGCATATGCAACAAAGGAAAAGAGCATATCTTAATAAGCGATTATATTGTCATAAAAATTTTACGCCAAACGTAGAGAGCTATAATTAAAGTTACGTCCAGATTCAATAGTGTAATTTTATTGGTGTTGCTAAATTTACGGTCGCCCTCGACTGATAACTTGTAATTGTTTAAGTACATAGCATCATAACGTACAAGTCTGCACTAAAATGTACACATTCTCATTATTCTTGCGTTACGAGGTTTGGTCGACACTTTCTTGTCTCGCACACATTTCTGTAGGGGAATAAATCTTAATACATCAGAGTGTCTAAGTCGTTGTATGTGGGGCATGTAAGCAATATGTGTGGAGCACTTGTTACCCCGACTAGTTTACTCTCTATATGTATCTGTACACGATATAGCAATACTGTTGGATCTTGCAGTGTAATAGTCATGACTGGTAAGCGGTACTATTTTAATTTAGATTTGTTATTGAAACTTAAATATGTCTTAATGCGCAGGCGAGAATTATTTATATTTATTCAACATAGCTTTAAAATGTATTCTCGTGTAGGACGTTGCGTCTATTCGTTTCCTTTTATTACCATCTAACTACTTACAGGCAGTACAAACATGGGAAAAGTAATCTACACGATCATGTTCAAAAACAAGGATCCAGGTACGTGCGTAACAGTTAAGATGCGAAGTAGTAAACGTAGCTGTGAGTACCAACAACTGTGACGCTGAAAAAAATACAAGGTAAAGGAAACTCATATAAGAAGTTGGAAATATTCAGACTACGATTGAAATAAGCAATTTCCGAAATGAACCTCTTACTGGTTCTAGAAAAGGAAAAATTTGAAGTGCGGAAATTAAGGGTAGTAGAATATGTACTCGGAGATCGTTGAATGGCATGGCCAATAACTTGAAAGATCGTGAAATAGCTAATAAAAGTCAATATATGGCATTTTAAAGCGAAGCTACGTTGATATAAACGTATGATGCAAACAAATGCATTCACGCTACGTTGGAGAACTCTAAGAGCAGTGGTTTACAAATGATATCATAGTTTTAATGATAAACTGTTACATTTTCGGCATTGTATTATAAATTTAGGAAATTAATGTAAATACTACATAAATATGATGGGAAGCGCAGACTAAAAGGCTGTGTGTTTGAATATGCCAACGTATGTATCGATATCCTCTTCCAGGGCTCTTTGGTAATAGCACAGCTCTGGAAGAGGATGCCGAAGGTAAAACACTAGTCAGGAAACTTCTAAGCCTGGTAAGATGGAAAGGGCTCTTTGGTGATAGCACAGCTCTGGAAGAGGATGGCGAAGGTAAAACACTAGTCAGGAAACGTCTAAGCCTGGTAAGAGGGAAAGGGCTCTTTGGTGATAGCACAGCTCTGGAAGAGGATGGCGAAGGTAAAACACTAGTCAGGAAACGTCTAAGTCTGGTACGAGAGAAGGGCTCTTTGGTGATAGCACAGCTCTGGAAAAGGATGCCGAAGGTAAAACACTAGTCAGGAAACTTCTAAACCTGGTCTGAGGGAAGGGGCTCTTTGGTGATAGCACAGCTCTGGAAGAGGATGCCGAAGGTAGAACCCTAGTCAGGAAACTTCTAAACCTGGTCTGAGGGAAGGGGCTCTTTGGTGATAACACAGCTCTGGAAGAGGATGCTGGAGGTAAAACACTAGTCAGGAAACTTCTAAACCTGGTTTGAGGGAAGGGGCTCTTTGGTGATAGCACAGCTCTGGAAGAGGATGCCGAAGGTAAAACATTAGTCAGGAAACTTTCTAAACCTGGTAAGAGGGAAGTGCTCTTTTGTGATAGCACAGCTCTGGAATAGGTTGCTGAAGGTAAAACACTAGTCAGGAAACTCCTAAACCTGGTAAGAGGGAAGGGGCTCTTTGACTAGATCAGGGAAGTGAGTACAATATACCTAAGGTAGCGGTACTTCGGGCAGTTTAAACCCGCTCCCAAGTTAATAAAAAAAATGTATCGATAAATAAATAAATATAAATTTATATTCATTTTATTTTGCTCTAAGATGGATTCAACAGCGTAGCTTGATTTCTGAAGGCGTTTTAAATGTGAAGCTTGTTCCAAGGAACGACACTCTTGTATGCTGATAAAGTGAAGTTGAAACCTGGCCCAAAGTCTTAGTCCACTTGCGTCTGTACACTGGTACTCTGCGAGCCAGCAGTAGGTAGGTAGGATTCTTGTATTCCTGAAGCTACTAGAAGTGATCCACTGCTTGCGATTAAATAACAAAGATCAGTCATTGTGAAATCATAGCATCAGTTATGACTAAGCTTTCGCTGTATGTCATTTTGCAAAGAAAACCAAAATTTGGGTTAAAATCCCAAATGGAACGGAATGAACCAGGGAAATGGATGTTCGAGTGAAACTTTAGTGATAGACTACTATCTGTGTGGAGTAGATTTTGTCAGCTTTAAAAATGAAAAATCGAAGTTAGTTGCTATTGGATTTAATTATAATTTGACTAACAATGCAAAGAAACCGTTACATGAAATGAAGACAGACCTTCAAGCCATGCTAAGGGGATGACATCTTAGCTCTGAGTAATGGATGTGATTGTAAACAAAATAATCAAAAATAGCTTAAGAAACAACTTGCAAACAATCATCCTGAAATACAAACGTGCATAGATAGAGAACCAATTTTCTACAAAATCTGTACATTAGTTATTGAACAACTTAAGTAATATTACATTAAAATGTTGGGTAAGCAGCAAGGATTTAAAAATTCTGAATAGCAAATGTAATGATTGGGCATGGAGAATGCATTTTTTGAAAGTGGGACCTGGTTGTCAGAATGTAAACAAACACTTTCGTGATTAGAGTGAGTGTGATGATAAAAAAGATTTAGCAGCATCGAGCTTGGTGACATTTAAAATTTTGTGTACTTGGTACCGTTATACAATGTCATACAGAATATTTTGTTAAATATATTTTACTCAATAAAAAATTATTTTTCGGAAAGGTAAGACTAAACGTTTCGCAACATCACACAACGTGTTTTTTAATTAACGTTTACTAATCCAAAAACTGAATATTCCTTGAAGATGTTTCTAACCAGATGTCTTATAATTGGTGCAAATCTTTTTTAATAACAGGTATATTCCCAATTGCATGGTTGTCTTGTATTCGAGGTCGAAGTGATAAGAGCCAATACTGTAATTCTCTTTTTTGGTATATTAAAAATTATATTTAGCTAGCTTTAAACGTTTAAAACAGAGTAATTTAACAAACGATTTGTTTATTTCAAGTTTATGTTTTATAACAGATCTTTAAAGTATTTTTTATCAAATCAAAAAATTAATTTTAAAATCATAATTGAAAAAATTCAGATATAAATATAATGAATGTAGGAGAAGACACGTGCGTAGATTGTGCCCTAGATGTATAGGTCACGTCCATGGCTTGTTACTCGGTGCCGGTCGCAAACAGATATTCTACAAGTAATTAATCCCTACTTGACAAGCCAGACATGTATAAATAAAGCTGGCTTTGCTTGTACTGTCGCCTAGCACAAAGTCAGTATTTCATTTAATTTAGTTCCCTCCCTACGGAATTCCGTTACCTACTCACAGTTGCAGTTGAACACTTGCAGTGAAATTTATTAAAATTGTATTTAAAGCATATTTCGATATTCCATATCCTCGTTTAAGATATATTAGGATGTTTTGTACTATTTATGAGAAAGCATATGCGATTCCTTCTAAGTTATTATTTATTTTAGTATTATAATGTTGATAGTATATAATGTATCAAATGCTAAATCAAAAAGAAAATAATGAAAACTTTCCTAGATAAAAATATATGACCAAAACGTCCATAACAACCTTCCACATTGTGTTCAAGTACCAGTTATATTGGCCTGGGGCGGTTGGAAAAATAAAGAGAATAAATAGCTTTAAACAATACGGTAACCTATTTATCTGAAAAGAGACTTACAAGAGGAACTATAATGTCAGAGTTCGAGATAATAACGCTGTAAATAAAAAATATTTTTTTTTCTTTTTATGATAGCCTTTCATAATTTATTATGAATTACAAAATACAAAGAATAAAGCAAACTAGTTTCTGAATAAATGGTAAGCAATGAATTAAAAGAAAATCTGGATGATCTGAGATAATAGGCGAAGGAAAGTCTAAACAGGTTGAATAATGAAAAATAACACTTTTTAGATTCATATAATTATATATATATATATATATATGAGTGTGTGTGTAGGTATCGTTTACAGCTTCTTAATTATCATTATTCTTTTCAACTAAATTTTACTTTTAGTTTTTTTATTAACAACAAATTGCCTCTAATTTTTAGCATATATATATATATAATTGTGTGTGTGTTAAAAGCTTATTCTTATTTTCAAATTTTCAAAGCATGGTGAAACTTATCTAATTTTTTGTTTTGTACTGAAATTTTCTCTTCCTATTAGCGAATTATAAAACCTCTACTTGCCTGATACAAACGATCTACACAAGTTATATAGGCTGTGCATAATACAAGCGCCCCTAATAGCTCATCAGAATATCTGTTCTCTATAGTGCAATCTGTGGAAGTATCTGTTTATAACTGACATTATTGCAATTCGGATAGTGCCCCAATTTTGTTGTTACTGATTGTAAATTCGTTGCGCTCTATTTCCTGCTGATGGAGACTTAACTGCCCTCCACATGACTTAATGTACTAATGCGCATTATGCTAATACATTACAACAATTTGAAGCATAATTAATGTTTATTGATATCGACCCTGTTTTATGTTCATATAATTAAAACAGTTTCCATCATTCGTCAAACAATGAACTACTGCATTACCATTCATTTTCTAGTAACAATCGAACTATTATTGCATAGTAATGGTTCAGTAATGATTGAAAATGGTCCCTTAGTTGAGAAATTCATATTAAAGTAGATACTGAAATATTACTGCTTAATTCAGTATGAAATAAGCTATTACTGCATAGGGCAGTAAAAATTAACAAATATTCCTGGTTAGGTATTACATGTTTCAGTAACGATTAGTGTAATACTGCACAATTCAATAGCCGTGGAACTGTTACTGCATGGTACTGCAGTGGTTGACTAACTACTCCGCATTTAGGTAATGTATTCGTATAATTCTGTATTAATAAATTTTGTACTCCAGAATTAAGTAGCGCTAGGACAACTGCTGCGTAGTAGCTTAATGGTTGAGAAATTACTCAGTTTTTAAGTAATGCAAAGTTCAATATATATTACTTATACTGCAGAGCTAAGTAGCGCTAGAACTACTGCTGCGTAGTAACGTAATTGTTGAAAAAATTAATAAGTTTTTAAGTAATGCAAAGATTAATAAATATTAAACTTATAATGCAGAACTAAATAGCACTGGAACTATTACTGCATGGTACTGTAATGATTGACCAATTACTCTGCATTTAAGTCATGTATAGTTCCGTAATGATAAAACTTATACTGTAGAATTAAGTAGTGCTAGGACTAATGCTGTGTATTAACATAATTGTTGAAAAATCACTCGGTATTTAAGTAATGCAAAGTCCATAAAATATTAAACTTATACTGTAGAATTAAGTAGCGCTAGGACTAATGCGGTGTATTAGCATAATTGTTGAAAAATCACTCGGTATTTAAGTAATGCAAAGTCCATAAAATATTAAACTTATACTGTAGAATTAAGTAGCGCTAGGACTAATGCGGTGTATTAACATAATTGTTGAAAAATCACTCGGTATTTAAGTAATGCAAAGTCCATAAAATATTAAACTTATACTGTAGAATTAAGTAGCGCTAGGACTAATGCGGTGTATTAGCATAATTGTTGAAAAATTACTCGGTATTTAAGTAATGCAAAGTCCATAAAATATTAAACTTATACTGTAGAATTAAGTAGTGCTAGGACTAATGCTGTGTATTAACATAATTGTTGAAAAATCACTCGGTATTTAAGTAATGCAAAGTCCATAAAATATGAAACTTATACTGTAGAATTAAGTAGCGCTAGGACTAATGCTGTGTATTAACATAATTGTTGAAAAATCACTCGGTATTTAAGTAATGCAAAGTCCATAAAATATTAAACTTATACTGTAGAATTAAGTAGCGCTAGGACTAATGCTGTGTATTAACATAATTGTTGAAAAATCACTCGGTATTTAAGTAATGCAAAGTCCATAAAATAATAAACTTATACTGTAGAATTAAGTAGCGCTAGGACTAATGCTGTGTATTAACATAATTTTTGAAAAATCACTCGGTATTTAAGTAATGCAAAGTCCATAAAATATTAAACTTATACTGTAGAATTAAGTAGCGCTAGAACTAATGCGGTGTATTAGCATAATTGTTGAAAAATTACTCGGTATTCAAGTAATGCAAAGTCCATAAAATATTAAACTTATATTGTAGAATTAAGTAGTGCTAGGACTACTGCTAAGTAGTAGCTTAATTATTCAGAATTTACTCAGTGTTTAAGTAATGCAAAGTTCATAAAATATTAAACTTATACTGTACAATTAGGTAGCACTAGGACTACTGCTAAGTAGTAGCTTAATTATTCAGAATTTACTCAGTATTTAAGTAATGCAAAGACCATAAAATATTAAACTTATATTGTAGAACTAAGTAGTGCTAGGACTACTGCTAAGTAGTAGCTTAATTATTCAGAATTTACTCAGTGTTTAAGTAATGCAAGGTTCATAAAATATTAAACTTATACTGTAGAATTAGGTAGCACTAGGACTACTGCTAAGTAGTAGCTTAATTATTCAGAATTTACTCGGTATTCAAGTAATGCAAAGTCCATAAAATATTAAACTTATATTGTAGAATTAGGTAGTACTAGGACTACTGCTAAGTAGTAGCTTAATTATTCAGAATTTACTCAGTATTTAAGTAATGCAAGGTTCATAAAATATTAAACTTATACTGTAGAATTAGGTAGCACTAGGACTACTGCTAAGTAGTAGCTTAATTATTCAGAATTTACTCGGTTTTGTAAGTAAATGCAAAGTCCATAAAATATTAAACTTATACTGTAGAATTAGGTAGCACTAGGACTACTGCTAAGTAGTAGCTTAATTATTCAGAATTTACTCAGTATTTAAGTAATGCAAAGACCATAAAATATTAAACTTATATTGTAGAATTAAGTAGTGCTAGGACTACTGCTAAGTAGTAGCTTAATTATTCAGAATTTACTCAGTGTTTAAGTAATGCAAGGTTCATAAAATATTAAACTTATACTGTAGAATTAGGTAGCACTAGGACCACTGCTAAGTAGTAGCTTAATTATTCAGAATTTACTCGGTATTCAAGTAATGCAAAGTCCATAAAATATTAAAATTATATTGTAGAATTAGGTAGCACTAGGACTACTGCTAAGTAGTAGCTTAATTATTCAGAATTTACTCAGTATGTAAGTAATGCAAAGACCATAAAATATTAAACTTATATTGTAGAATTAAGTAGTGCTAGGACTACTGCTAAGTAGTAGCTTAATTATTCAGAATTTACTCAGTGTTTAAGTAATGCAAGGTTCATAAAATATTAAACTTATACTGTAGAATTAGGTAGCACTAGGACTACTGCTAAGTAGTAGCTTAATTATTCAGAATTTACTAGGTATTCAAGTAATGCAAAGTCCATAAAATATTAAACTTATATTGTAGAATTAATAGTGATAGGACTACTGCTAAGTAGTAGCTTAATTATTCAGAATTTACTCAGTATTTAAGTAATGCAAAGACCATAAAATATTAAACTTATACTGTAGAATTAGGTAGCACTAGGACTACTGCTAAGTAGTAGCCTAATTATTCAGAATTTACTCGGTTTTGTAAGTAAATGCAAAGTCCATAAAATATTAAACTTATACTGTAGAATTAGGTAGCACTAGGACTACTGCTAAGTAGTAGCTTAATTATTCAGAATTTACTCAGTATTTAAGTAATGCAAAGACCATAAAATATTAAACTTATATTGTAGAATTAAGTAGTGCTACGACTACTGCTGAGTAGTAGCTTAATTATTCAGAATTTACTCAGTGTTTAAGTAATGCAAGGTTCATAAAATATTAAACTTATACTGTAGAATTAGGTAGCACTAGGACTACTGCTAAGTAGTAGCTTAATTATTCAGAGTTTACTCGGTATTCAAGTAATGCAAAGTCCATAGAATATTAAACTTATATTGTAGAATTAAGTAGTGCTATGACTACTGCTAAGTAGTAGCTTAATTATTCAGAATTTACTCAGTGTTTAAGTAATGCAAGGTTCATAAAATATTAAACTTATACTGTAGAATTAGGTAGCACTAGGACTACTGCTAAGTAGTAGCTTAATTATTCAGAATTTACTCAGTATTTAAGTAATGCAAAGACCATGAAATATTAAACTTATATTGTAGAATTAGGTAGCACTATGACTACTGCTAAGTAGTAGCTTAATTATTCAGAATTTACTCAGTATTTAAGTAATGCAAAGACCATAAAATATTAAACTTATATTGTAGAATTAAGTAGTGCTAGGACTACTGCTAAGTAGTAGCTTAATTATTCAGAATTTACTCGGTTTTGTAAGTAAATGCAAAGTCCATAAAATATTAAACTTATACTGTAGAATTAGGTAGCACTAGGACTACTGCAAAGTAGTAGCTTAATTATTCAGAATTTACTCAGTATTTAAGTAATGCAAAGACCATAAAATATTAAACTTATATTGTAGAATTAAGTAGTGATAGGACTACTGCTAAGTAGTAGCTTAATTATTCAGAATTTACTCAGTATTTAAGTAATGCAAAGACCATAAAATATTAAACTTATATTGTAGAATTAGGTAGCACTAGGACTACTGCTAAGTAGTAGCTTAATTATTCAGAATTTACTCAGTATTTAAGTAATGCAAAGACCATAAAATATTAAACTTATATTGTAGAATTACGTAGTGCTAGGACTACTGCTAAGTAGTAGCTTAATTATTCAGAATTTACTCGGTTTTGTAAGTAAATGCAAAGTCCATAAAATATTAAACTTATACTGTAGAATTAGGTAGCACTAGGACTACTGCTAAGTAGTAGCTTAATTATTCAGAATTTACTCGGTTTTGTAAGTAAATGCAAAGTCCATAAAATATTAAACTTATACTGTAGAATTAGGTAGCACTAGGACTACTTCTAAGTAGTACCTTAATTATTCAGAATTTACTCAGTATTTAAGTAATGCAAAGACCATAAAATATTAAACTTATATTGTAGAATTAAGTAGTGCTAGGACTACTGCTAAGTAGTAGCTTAATTATTCAGAACTTACTCGGTTTTGTAAGTAAATGCAAAGTCCATAAAATATTAAATTTATACTGTAGAATTAGGTAGCACTAGGACTACTGCTAAGTAGTAGCTTAATTATTCAGAATTTACTCGGTTTTGTAAGTAAATGCAAAGTCCATAAAATATTAAACTTATACTGTAGAATTAGGTAGCACTAGGACTACTGCTAAGTAGTAGCTTAATTATTCAGAATTTTCTCGGTTTTGTAAGTAAATGCAAAGTCCATAAATTATTAAACTTGTACTGTAGAATTAGGTAGCACTAGGTCTACTGCTAAGTAGTAGCTTATTTATTCAGAATTTACTCAGTATTTAAGTAATGCAAAGACCATAAAATATTAAACTTATATTGTAGAATTAAGTAGTGCTAGGACTACTGCTAAGTAGTAGCTTAATTATTCAGAATTTACTCGGTTTTGTAAGTAAATGCAAAGTCCATAAAATATTAAACTTATACTGTAGAATTAGGTAGCACTAGGACTACTGCTAAGTAGTAGCTTAATTATTCAGAATTTACTCGGTATTTTAGTAATGCAAAGTCCATAAAATATTAAACTTATACTGTAGAATTAGGTAGCACTAGGACTACTGCTGCGTAGTAGCTTAATTATTTAAGAAATGCAAAGTTCATAAAATATAAAACTTATACTGTAGAATTAGGTAGCACTAGGACTACTGCTAAGTAGTAGCTTAATTATTCAGAAATTACTCAGTATTTAAGTAATGCAAAGTTCATAAAATATTAAACTTATACTGTAGAATTAGGTAGCACTAGGACTACTGCTGCGTAGTAGCTTAATTATTCAGAATTTACTCAGTATTTTAGTAATGCAAAGTTCATAAAATATAAAACTTATACTGTAGAATTAGGTAGCACTAGGACTACTGCTGCGTAGTAGCTTAATTATTCAGAATTTACTCAGTATTTAAGTAATGCAAAGTTCATAAAATATTAAACTTATACTGTAGAATTAGGTAGCACTAGGACTACTGCTAAGTAGTAGCTTAATTATTCAGAATTTACTCAGTATTTTAGTAATGCAAAGTTCATAAAATATAAAACTTATACTGTAGAATTAGGTAGCACTAGGACTACTGCTGCGTAGTAGCTTAATTATTCAGAATTTACTCGGTATTCAAGTAATGCAAAGTCCATAAAATATAAAACTTATACTGTAGAATTAGGTAGCGCTAGGACTACTGCTAAGTAGTAGCTTAATTATTCAGAATTTACTCGGTATTCAAGTAATGCAAAGTCCATAAAATATAAAACTTATACTGTAGAATTAGGTAGCACTAGGACTACTGCTAAGTAGTAGCTTAATTATTCAGAATTTACTCGGATTTTAGTAATGCAAAGTCCATAAAATATAAAACTTATACTGTAGAATTAGGTAGCACTAGGACTACTGCTGCGTAGTAGCTTAATTATTCAGAATTTACTCGGTATTTAAGTAATGCAAAGTTCATAAAATATTAAACTTATACTGTAGAATTAGGTAGCACTAGGACTACTGCTAAGTAGTAGCTTAATTATTCAGAATTTACTCGGTATTCAAGTAATGCAAAGTCCATAAAATATAAAACTTATACTGTAGAATTAGGTAGCACTAGGACTACTGCTAAGTAGTAGCTTAATTATTCAGAATTTACTCGGTATTCAAGTAATGCAAAGTCCATAAAATATAAAACTTATACTGTAGAATTAGGTAGCACTAGGACTACTGCTAAGTAGTAGCTTAATTATTCAGAATTTACTCGGTATTTTAGTAATGCAAAGTCCATAAAATATAAAACTTATACTGTAGAATTAGGTAGCACTAGGACTACTGCTGCGTAGTAGCTTAATTATTCAGAATTTACTCAGTATTTTAGTAATGCAAAGTTCATAAAATATAAAACTTATACTGTAGAATTAGGTAGCACTAGGACTACTGTTAAGTAGTAGCTTAATTATTCAGAATTTACTCAGTATTTAAGTAATGCAAAGTTCATAAAATATAAAACTTATACTGTACAATTAAGTAGCGCTAGGACTAATGCTGCGTATTAGCTTAATTGTTGAGAAAATACCCAGTATTTAAATAATGCAAAGTTCATAAAGTATTAAACCTATACTGCAGAGCTAAGTAGCGCTAGATCTACTGCTGCGTAATTGTTGAGAAATGACTCAATATAATGTTATTATTTGATACGTAAATTTCCAATTATTATAAACTGAAAGTTAGAAATACAGATTTTTATTAGAATTTTTATTTTTTGTATAATAACATTCAAGTACATCACATTGAATTAATAATAATATTTCAAAGTTCAAATCATTAAACCCATCATTAAAGCCGAAAATATAACACATTTAACGCGTATATTATTGTGCTAACAAATCGTTCAGTGAATTTACCCCTACCATCGCATTTAGCCTATTTAAATACTTCGTTAATAGGGAAGTTTCTACCATTCATTGCAATATTTGTAGATCCTATAATGCACATAATAAGAGCTTTTCTTATTGACGCTTTTATCCCATAGCAAGTTTATAGTAAAATACCGTTAATTTTGAATTGGGAAATTAAGCAGGCAAGTCTATAATAGTGTTTCACCGACAGATCGTTCGAGATAGTTACAAACCAAGCGATATAGAAAATGTTTTGTATAATAAACTGTAAACCATGCACTAAATAAACAAATTTAGTAACTATGCCTACCCATTGGTAATTGTTTAAGATAAATATTTAGTAGAGAGTTCCTTAAACGGCATACAAATATTTGTAGACTATTTTTATTGGCTGCTTAGTACAGTAAAGGCCAATTATTACAAAATTTAATTGCATTAGTAAGAAATATAAAATTATCGTATACATGACTCTATAAGTTTTACTGGTCCATATTATCAGGGGATAGTGAAATGGACTTGGAAATAATAAAATTCTATTGAACTCTTGTAAACAATAATCAAGTTTAACTACGGTTTTAAGATTTTTTTAAAATATATGTATAACTATATTTTTACTACATGCATTATCCGTATGGCTTCTCATTGTATCGAATCAGGAATCTAGTTATAATCGAGTTTCCAACAACTAACGTGGATATTTCGATCTACTTGGCGGATAATAATTCCATTAACGGCGGGGAATGTTTATTAAGGTCCTTGGTAATACGAGATAATGACTTTCCCCCTTACTCTAACATACATCATGAGCTTACATCATACACCGTATTTCTCTCCGTTAGAAGCAAAGTACATTACGAGCTATATCCACTAAATAAATATCAATGTACGGGACAGTCATTGCATGTATAATTTCAGATGCAGGTTGTGTAATGCTTAATTCAATTGGTTTCACTAGGCTAATTTAGTACACAAAACGCATGTTCGTGACAACTAAAGTATTATTATAGTATGATACTGGAGAGTACTTTAAAACAGAACTGAGTTATACTCACATTAAAAGTTATTATTAATTAATTACGAACGTTACTAAACAAACAATATATTAGACGTTAAATGACACAAAAACGTACACACTCAAATACCTAATTTCGTCTGAAAAGTATTGAATATCGACAGAAAAATAATGAAAAGGATTTTTTTATAATTAACAAACAAAGACGAAGAGAGAAAATACCTTGATCCAGTAAATTAAAATGATGAAAATGTTTAATAAAATAGCATCAACTCCAATATAATATTGTAGGCACAAAGAGCAATAAGTCTGGAGGTCTGTATAAAGTGACTTTAGTAGGCGCAACAAGCAGTGTGGCAAAATGAAATAACTTGGCCTGATTTATTAAAATGCCAATTTTACAGAATTGGAAAAATATTACCTTAAGAATAATATCACTCGAGAACAAAGAAAAATTATCAACTTTATTTCTTAAAATTATAACTTTAAAGAAATGATAAATATTCACAAATAATAACTAGTAACATATTGTTAAAAACGGTTTTATTATTATTAAAAACCTTTTATAGAAAATATACAAGATAAGTACAATAGGAAATATACAAATAGGTACAGTTGTATTTTTAAACAAATTTCTTTCTCGTTTTATTCCTATAAAAGAATCCTAAAGTTTTTTTTTAAATCATTTTTTCGAAATTTTCTAAAAAATAAATTTTCATATAAACATTGTTTATAAACATAGTTTATGTGTATATTCTATCAACATTTTACATTATTCTTATCGGAATTAAACTCCAAGTTTTTTTTACAAGCTACGGATTTATTAACAATTTAACAACGTCAAAGTACTTAAAACAAAATTTGTTTTTCGTACCGTATTTGTATAATTCGTCAGGTAATTGAGTAATTAGAGGACCTACAGGTCTATTAACTATTTTATTCATTTTGTCAGATAATTTAAATAAATTATTCAATAAGTTTTACACTTTCATTATCTGTACAAAATGTGGCACAGTTACATTGTATCGGGAAACTAATATCCTGGAAAAATCTCTCGCCTGTTAACTCGTTAACGAATCCTTTTCAGGCCTATGTTTAGGACGTTTTCTTCATTATTTTTCCTAGAGGAGCAACCCGTGAAAAATGCTCTGTTTCTTCCCGGGACATCCTGTATACAAGTCCACAGTAAGCGTGAGATTGTTAGGGAACACCAAACCTTCCGAAGGATATTTTAGGATGGCCTGAACATAACAGTCTGTTGATAAGTGTACATAATTATTCACTTTGTAAATAATGTATTATGAGCAAACATTATAAAGTATATGTTTCGGTTGTATGTAAATGTAGAGTCCAGTAATTACAGATTCCATTGAACAAAATTGTATTTACAAAACAGAACTCGTATTCGACAGGTTTAACATAGGTTAAATGTGTCAATATAACAGTAAAACACTATCAAAAGATTAAAATGCTACTAATATGTAAATAGACGATAAATCATAATGCCCGTATAAAAATTTATATATATATATATATATATATATATATATAAAATATGGTGATATGTTTTCTTGTAATATAGTTAATAAATTGAAAATGTTTCAAAAACAATTTTGTTAGATAATTATTTTCCTGAATATGATGATACTGTTTTATCGGCGAAAAGCTTTGAATAAATATATGCATTAAAAGTATTCTTGATTTTGAAACATTTTCAATTTATTATATATATATATATATATATATATATATATATAGTATTAACAATTGAAACTAATTTTCCATTTTGATAGTTTACTTAAAATATCATGCAACTTAATTGTTTAAAGCCAAATATATAAAACATTTTAAAAACCTATCTTTATTAAAATAATAAGGTAAAAATTCCCTCTATGTAAAATTACGTGTTACTATGCGTTGGAACAAATTTTAAAAATATATCCTATTATACTCACCACAAACAATCAAATAACCTTTAATTAAATTTCACCGTATTTAACTAAAAATGTGCGTTCCGGTCCGCTGGAATTCCCTCCGTGTTTGATGTATTAAAAAAGTTAGGCCTCGTGTGCCTTTTGATTTATTTGCCTCCGCATCGTTCCAAGTCGTTGAACACTGCTTTTAATCTTTCGTGTTTCAAAGATGAAAACAACTCGTAATGATTTGTTCACAGTTTAAAGTGGAAAGAATGTAAAAACACGGAAAAGCAAGAACAAAACGAAATAACAAATCCGCTTGTGTTGCTTGTACGGTATTTTACCGCTGTCAATTGCATGATTTTTATACCAGGTTGAAACGTATTATATTCCTAATCACCGACTCTCCCTGTCCCCTATAACGTCGTCCTTCTGCTTTCGTCTCTCATTTCTCTATCAATCCCATTCCTCCGCATAAGACCTGGTCTTTCCTTTGTCCTTCATCCATGGGATCGCCTTTGAAATAATTGTTTTGTTTGTCTGTAGTTTGAAACATTTTGTGCCCGTATCATTTCAATTGTCGTAACTGTTAACAACAATCGTGAGAGAAATCTTTATTTCCTCGCATATCCTGTCATTAGTGACCCCTTTCAGTCCCGTTTATCCGGACGTTCTTCACTGTTTCCCTTACTCTATCTTCCATATGCACACTTTACTATTCCTAAATCTGATTTGATTCTATATTAGACTCATATATAGGTTGTTTGGTTCTTTTTCATATATGTCGATCCCACAATGTACTATTAAGTCATGTATAATTCTTTCCCCTGTGGATATTTATTTATTGCTCGTCCATTTTGTCAGAGGTAACAATAATAATCCCTACATGCCTTCTTGTTTCCAATGCTGTAACCATTTTCCAGTAACACGTTGGTTTGTATTCACCCGATACATGTGCGTCGCGTTTTTCTGAAGCTTATATCTAAACTCCAGATTTTATATTTTTGGACAGTTTCGTAATCCGATCGTCACAGCCATGATCTTCTGCAAAAAAAAGTAATATTTTGTCGCATAGTTTCAGGCCCTTGGATGTATACATATTTAGGTTATGTTTGAAGTATATATTACATACCGTAGGAGAGGCAACACCTTTGTTTGAGTACATTCTAAATTTTGAATCCTTGAGATATATACTCTGGAAGATTGTTACTTATGCATTATTATTTTAGGCTAGCATTGATGTTAGTTTATTTCACTGCTTTCCATAGTTTCAAAGGGATACCATAATACGCCATACGTAATACTACGTACTTCCAGATATTTGACCAATATTTCCTCAATCTGGCTTATACAAAAATGTTGTAAAATATAATTGATTCTTGTATGTTCTTTTCAGCCACTTTTTATTTATCTTATTGTTACTTTATTGTTATTTTATTGATTTTATAAATCTTGTCAACTTATTTTAAAATTATTTATATTATCAAAACGGTTTTATAAAAGCGATCATTAACAACGCAAATGAAAATATTGTGAGCCATTTTACCAGTTATATCTTTGAAATTGTTTTTCTTTTGGCTATAAAAGATCATATAAGATCATGGGCGATAATATTTACAAATTTCAAACAGAGCATTGTTTTTTTGTAGAATTCAATTGATTGTGTTTTTGTAACATATATTGTCTGCAACACTTTGTAAAATATTTTAATAATATTTTATTTATAAATAATTTTGAACAAGTTTATTTTGCATTCACTGTCTTCATATTCATAAGAGTATTTTCTACTTTACAACTATTGAGCAATCCCATTCTCTGTTTCTCATTACATTCTCCATATTTTAATATGTAAATAAAATTCGTTTTAGGAATTTTATTAATCATTTTGCTTTATGAATAATACAGTTTCTAATTTGAACATTTGGTGTTACTCATACTTTAAGTGGTATAAGTCTACAGTTTCTACGTTGGGTGAAATAAATATATCTTTTGTCTTTCTGTTGTAAAACTGTGGGTTCTTAGAAACATTCATATTTTTGTTGGGGAACTATAAATATATTTACTGCAGTAGATATGACGTCAAAAGTGGCAACTAATACTTTTTTAATCATAAAAAAAATATTTCTCTCTGAATTCGAGGCTTAAAAAGGCAAAACGAAAAGTACAAATCCACGCAATACTTCCGTAACTCAATGGAAAACATTTATTACGATTTGAATTTTCTGGGTTTCTCGAGGTTTGTTGATAAAAGGAATATGTCGTATATGCTTACGGCATAAAATAATGTAAAAGTTTAGTTTGTATTACGCTCATATTTCTTTACAATCGCCATTAACTTACCAGGTGATAAAATACCAAACAGCTGATATTTCTCTAATACTTTCAATAAAATAGAAAAATAAAAAAAGCAAAACCCTATGTAGATGTGTTTCATCTGTATCGGAAAGAGTTCCAGAACAGAAAATTCAATTTCAGCTGGAAGTATATTGCTTGCAAAATACACCGCTAGGATCGCTGATAGTCTTAGTCGTATTTCTCAATCGTGATAAACTTTGGAGCTTTTCTATTTCAGCTTATTCTGTTACATAGGACGTTAGGCATTCCTATAAAGTCGGAGCTGGTAAACCTCCTACATTGAGTCTGCCGTGACTACGTGTATCATGAAAGGGTAACATTAATTTGTTTTTCTTTTAGGTGTTTTTAATTAGCCTACTAAATACTAAGATTTTAAATGATAAACGATCCTGGCATATATAATAGTTTATTTTGTTACAAAAAAATAATATTTTTTTAATAATTTATTGTCAGTTTTATTATTGTCGAATATTACACGCTGTTTTTATCGATGCTAAAGTAATTTTTAAATAATAAGATAACTGGATGGTTCTTAAAAAATTTACTCGAATAAACATTAATATTTCAGTACAAAACAAGTTTCCATTTAGAGCATCCGTTTTATAACTGTATTATCTCTTTTGTACTTCATTAGGTTTAAGATGTTCCATATCTTATTTCATTTACGTATTTTATTATTTTTTAAGAAAAGTAAAAAATTACAATGAGCTGTATTAAAAAAAAAACATTTAGAGAAAGAGAAATAATAAACAACATGTGTGAAAAAAAGATGAGAATGAGGCTTAAAGGGTTTGAAGGTGTGATGAAAAAAGTGCGACGTGAATGTAGATGCTTCAAAGAGAAAGGAATTTTCTCCAGGAGAGAAAATATCAATTTAATCGCGGGAGACTGAAATATAATAAATAGTATGAGCAAAGATTAATAAGAATAAGGGAAGAAGAGGTATGGAATTCTATATAAGAGACATGCGCTCATTCATCTCATACACAGATGGTTGTTACAGGTAAATAGAGATAAATAATCTGTTTTAAAGGTAGTAAAAAGTGAGAGATTGAGAGGCAAAAAAGTATGAATGAAGAAGTAATATAAAATTCAAAGAAACAATTGTAGTTGCTTAGTGAAAATTATAATGAAATTAATCGTTATAAAGAACGTAGAGTGTAAAAGCTAAAGAAGAAGAGAAAAAGGGTAGCATCATATCGATAGTGCCGAACACTTAATTTAATTCCGATAAATAATTGAATGTGGTTAAAGAAAGAATGTACGAGAAGACGTGGTATGGAGAATGGATAACCATTACGAATTATTTTGCGTTAAAACACGATTTTAGAGTAAAATTAATCTTATTACTAATTAATGAAAGGAAGAAAGAGAAATAGAAATATAAACATTTCCAAAACCACGAACGATTTCCGTTATTGTAATGAAGTGGATAATGATATTAATCTCATTAAACAACTAGGTCTGGAGTAAGAGAGAGAAGAGGAAGAGAGAGAGAGAGAGAAAGAGAGAGAGAGAAGAGATAGATAAATATATATAGAAAGTGAAACATAGAAAGAAAGACAGTGAGAGAGACAGAGAGAGAGAGAGGTAACAAGAGAATGAGAGAGAACTGACTGGACAAGTACTTAGATGTTGATTGTACCCTGCGACTCTTCAACAAAGGATATTGAACACTAAAGCTCTTGAACCGTGCTTCAGACTCAAACTATTGGCCTTTAAAAAAATCCAATCTCTACAAAGAGAATAACATTGAATAGTACTTGTTAATTCTATACTCTTTAATTCCAGGTTTTAATTAACTGATCTCATTAAAAAATAATAATTTTATTACATACGCAAACAGCACACACAAACACACATACACACACATACACACACACACACACACAAAGACACACACAGACACACACACGCGCACACACACACACACACACACACACACACACAGAGACACACACAACACACACGCAGAAAGAGAGAGAGAGAGAGAGAGAAAGAGAGAGAGAGAGAGAGAGGTAACAAGAGAATGAGAGAGAACTGATTTGACAAGTACTTAGATGTTGATTGTACCCTGTGACTCTTCAACAAAGGATATTGAACACTAAAGCTCTTGAACAATGCTTCAGACTCAAATTATTGGCTTTTAAAACGTCCAATCTCCACAAAGAGAATATCATTCAAAAGTACTTGTTAATTCTATACTCTTTAATTCCAGGCTTTAATTAACTGATCTCATTAATAAATAATAATTTTATTACATACACAAACAGCACACACAAACACACATACACACACACACACACACACACACACACATACACACACACACACACACATACACACACACACACAAACACACACACACACACACACGCACGCAGAAAGAGAGAGAGAGAGACAGACAGACAGACAGAGAGAGGTAACAAGAGAATGAGAGAGAACTGATTTGACAAGTACTTAGATGTTGATTGTATCCTGTGACTCTTCAACAAAGGATATTGAACACTAAAGCTCTTGAACAATGCTTCAGACTCAAATTATTGGCCTTTAAAACGTCCAATCTCCACAAAGAGAATATCATTGAAAAGCACTTGTTATTTCTATACTCTTTAATTCCAGGTTTTAATTAACTGATCTCATTAAAAAAAATTAATTTTATTACATACACAAACAGCACACACAAACACACACAATCACACACACACACACACAGACACACACACACACACACACACACACACACAAACTCACACACACACACACGCAGAAAGAGAGAGAGAGAGAGAGAGAGAGAGAGAGAAGAGAGAGATAGAGGAAGGGAAACGTAGAGGAGAAAGACAGCGAGAGAGATAGAAGGAGAGAGGTAAGAAGAGGATGAGAGAGAACTGATTTGACAAGTACTTAGATGTTGATTGTATCCTGTGACCCTTCTACAAAAGGATATTGAACACTAAAGCTCTTGAACAATGCTTCAGACTCAAACAATTGGCCTTTAAAAAGTCCAATCTCCACAAAGAGAATATCATTGAAAAGTACTTGTTAATTCTATACCCTTTAATTCCAGGTTTTAATTATCTGATCTCCTTTAAAAATATTAATTTTATTATACACGCACACACACACACAGAAAGAGAGAGAGTGAAAGAAAGAGAGAGTGAGAGAGAAAGAGAGAGAGGGGACAGAGAGAGAGAGAGAGAGAAAGGAAATAACATCTATTACATTAGACGAAAAGTTAACAATTCTTTCTCCATTATTTCTAAGATTGTCTCCTTAAGGAAATCTGTCAGAGGAAATGTAATAATCTAAGGTTTAAAAATAATAAGCAACAAAAAACCTACTAAAAATTTCCTTTTCCCTTCATTCATTTATAATTTATAATTTATTATAATTTTCATTTAAAAAACAATGTAGTGTGAAAAAATCTGTTTTTAAATACTGCAAGTTAAATATATAAGAACAGATACTGTAAGTTGTGGATTAGTCTAATATACTTTTAAAGTAAACACAAAAATTAAAAAAATCGAATTTAATATAAAAAAGGTGTAAAAAATATCGAAATAATTACTTATTCGTTGTATCCACATAATAGATAACATCGAATAATTTGTTTACACACATAATAAATTAAAACTTCACATTAAAGAACAGAAAATTCTTTTTAAAAATGAGTATTACTTACTATACGCGTTTCAATAACAAAGCCGTCATCATTAACAGTAAGTAAACTACACAAATTGTAAAGGATAACTGTTCTAAACTCTAAGGGTTATAGTGATTATTATGTTATGAGAAATATATTATTATTAACTAGGAGTTGTTGTCCAATTTTTATAATTAAAACCTTTCCCCACAAGAATTAGGATACACAAAAGTGTATTTATCTGTAACACAAAATGTCGAGTGTAGGCTGTTAGGCATTTCGTGTTTTAAAGGGGCAACCACGGATAGGCTTACATCGCCTGGAGTCACGTAGAATGGATTAGTGATTTATAGATGGGATTAAGGGAGAGCCGTGAATCTGCCTTCATGCTCCCAGACGCTATAGGACTTGAGTCTTTTACTACAAGATAACGGAATCGAAGGTCTTGTAAATGTAGCTTAGGCCCAAAGTTTTTTTCAAATTCCAACGAGAAATCTTTAAAAAATAAATTCTAGAAAAATATAAAGTTATTCAAAAATATACAATATAGAAATTATAATGTATGTAACGTATATAAGTATAATTAGTATCAATAATTTAATTTGAATACATTCTGTATAATTCGCTTATATTCATTTACCTCTAAATATGTATCTCTTTTTTTATTTTCGGAAGTTGGTAGACTTGTTTCTATAATTGCAATAAAAAAGAAGTATAATTAGTGGTATATTCGTGACGGATGTAAGCCATTAACCAATCATAGGATTTATTTGAATACCACAATACGACGAGTTCTTAATACCACGAATACCACAATACGAGTTCTTAATACCACGAATACCACAATACGACGAGTTCTTAATACCACGAATACCACAATACGACGAGTTCTTAATACCACGAATACCACAATACGAAGAGTTCTTAATACCACGAATACCACAATACGACGAGTTCTTAATACCACGAATACCAAAATATCCACAATACTACAATAGTTTACATCAAACACGAAGCTCCTGCGCTACTGTCATTTAGTTGGGGGCTATAGATGTAACATGTCCGTATATTTGAATGCTTTATAAATCAAAATAAAAAAAAAATTTATTACAAAAAAGTTCAATGATAAGAGAGCTAATATTACAATGGATATAGTGTTTGGATTTCCGATTCCAGGTAATTGTCAAATTAATTTTCACTGACGCGTTTCAGAAAACGCACGCAAGCGAGCACGCACGCACTCACACGCACACATACACGCAGGCGCGCGCACACACACACACACGTTCGCGCTCGCGAGCACACACACACATATATATTTCAATTATTCATATAATATATTATATTATTATAGGGCATCATATATTATTTTTGAATAATCTTGTATTATTGCATAGCGCATTATATTAACTAATATAACTCCATGGATTATATTAAAACAATTTCAAAGGCAAGGTAATATTATGATAAATAAATGAACCCCTTATACAAGTGCTGTGTGCAATCGATAACGTGGGTACGATCGAGGGCATGGGTCACACTATCGCTTTCCCGATGTATGTCTAATCCAAGAAAAAGAGGCTGATGAGCTGTGCTGGTGATATGTGTGCTGACTTGGCAGCCACCTAATTCCTGTCTGGGACGTTTGAGTTTCTGACTGGCCGACAGGGATGTCGAGTTATTAGTGCTTCTTCGACGTTACCTGACAAAATGCTTGTTTTAATGGAATGAAAAATGTCTAGCAGCATAGAAGACTCATTGAATAACGAGGCTGTTGTAGGAGAAAAACACAGACGGTAGCAATAGGAAAACAATCAGGTGAAGTGAACTATAAAAACCGGTTTTAATCAAAAACACAACAATAAATATTGTTTACATTGATTTCAGAATAGAATCTGAGTGTCCTAGCACTAAAACTAGATTTCTGTGTCGTCCACAATGAGTTTGATAACTAATATCCCATTTTATCCTTTAAATATTTTTTTAAAATTTTAAATTGTATCCAAGCATAAAGTACGTTTGATCCATTATTTGTTTACGGAGGGAAAAATATAAAGTGCAAACACAATCATGAACATTGGGCTTAGACACTTATTTCAAAACTAAATATTTTTCAATTACCTGAAAATAGATAAAAAAATCATTTATAAACTACAATCTTTTATATCCGTAATTGCCAAAGATTTTAGAACGGGTGAAAACACAAAGCCAAAGTAGAACAAGAGAATAATATTAAAAAAACTAAATTCATTACATGGACAGAAATAGAACGATCCAAAAAAGATAAATCACAAGACTAAGATAGAAAGAGAAATAACAAATGTATCGGGAACAGAATCGTATATTAAGAGTAAACCAGGGAAAAATAGAGAAAATGTAACTGAACAAGGAGTCCAGATAAGAACATAGAGGACAATTCTAGAAGGTTCGCGCCATCTATATTACTTCATAAAGAAAAGGGGAAATAGATACTCCTTTTACTTTAAAAATATTCAATTATGGTACGTTTTTTGTTTTTTATTCGATATATATGTTATAATCTATGGTTATATTTGTAGTTTATTGTGTAGTAAATAATAGTTTTTCTTTAATGAAGTAGTGAGATTAAAATATAATTGTATTTTTGTCAAATGTCATAACAATAAAAGTTAGATGTGAAACAAAGAGCTTTTCAGAACTTAAGCTTGTCATACTAGTAATAAAATAATTTACATCTGAGAGAAATTATGTTATTTCAATTTCATTGTACACGTTTTTGCATTCTATACAAGGATATATTATTAATTATGATGTATTTGCAAAATGTTAAATTCTCAATCGATTAGTATTGTTGTTATTGTCGTAGCAGAAAAATAGTTATTACCTACGAGCAAAAATCATTACAAGAGACATGTATTTTAAAATAATCCCAACATATATAGTTTTACAAAACGTAAAAAAAATCCTAAGGCTCTGAATAAGTAATGCCTTTAAGATAAATACATTTTACATGAATTTAATTTTAAGTAAGTACGAAATACTAATGACAATGAAAATTAACACCCTTAAAAATCACAGGGTCAAGTCAGGCCGAAACAATACACGAGGGTCTTGAGTTTAAATTATCACAGTCACAAGTATCTTTTAAAGATGAGGAATTTCGTAGAATCAGTATATATATATATAGGGTACATTATAATTCAAAGAATTTCTCTGTTTATCAGGGGGAAAGATTTATTGATCAAATAAAACTCACTGACAGCAAAGTAAATAAAAGCCTGCCCTTACATTTTGCTGTGTCATGTGGCGTGAATTCATTTGCCTTTCAGTACAAGCTAGCAAAATATTTGCACATGCTACGCTTAGTCGAATGTATTTTTGTAACGTTTTTTTTTCTATAAAAAATAGTTACAATAACGATTGTCTACTTTGAAATAACCCTTTTGAAACACTTATAAAATAACTCGTCTCTGTATTTTTACTAAAAAGTGTAAAAACAAAGTTGATGCGAACAGGTATTTGTTATAAGTAAATGGACAAATAATAACTATTTACATAATTAAATTGTGTAGGGAAATAAATAAAAAATAATAGTAATGATAGATATCTCATGAAGGCAAGCAAATAGTCAGTAAATGTTTGTATTACTAAATGACGAAGACGCTGATGAATAGGAGACAACAGTTATTACACAACATTCACCATCTCACACAAGAGGTGTTCCACGTCTATACCACCAACGCCTAACCCAGGGCAAACAGAAGGAGGTCTCTAAAGTGATGTATTCGAGGAATTCTTTACAGTTGGCGATCAACAGATGACTTTGATGGTAAGTGACAGCCGCCTAAGAGAGAGTCTCTTGACTAAGACAAGTCACAAAAAGAATGCCTCCAGGGTGATTCCGGACAGTTATACGAGCTGTTGCAGTAGACTCACACACGGACTGCAGACCATGGCTAAGCAGCCAAACAATGAGTGGCTGGCATCTCGTATTGAAGTGGGTCTCCATTGTTTAGGAGTTTTTTCTGATGCCCTGGAAAAATCGGACCTGCCCCACCACAGTTGCAGCGCCTTCCTTCAGCGGCATATGAACTGCTGCTGGAAGCCTATCCCCCATAACCCAATAGCAGGTACACCAAGAGTGGGCGTTGGCTAATACGTATATCATAGTTGAAATACTGTAATGTTAGCTTCAACTTAATCATTAAAAATCGGACTTTATAAATACTAAAACGTCTACTATTGCAAAATGTAGCACCAATAATTATATCTTTTTATAATTGTAATGTATTTCAGTCTACACTGTGACTATAAATTACAAAGGACGGAAACATTGACTGAAGTATTAAATGAGCTAGTTATTCAATCATTATCTTACTCGGAGGTCTTATTACTCATTATTATAAAGAAGAGGACAGATTCATTGCATTATTGTGTTGATAATTCGTCATTTTTCTACTAAGAAAAGTTTTCTTTGTATTTCAAAACTATATTTGCCCTTTTTAAACCTTCTTACTGTTTGTTTCAGATTTAAACAGAGTTAGAAATTGTTTTTTTTCACACCATAATTTCTTCTCTGACTATTTGAAAGCTATCGCATGTCATGCTTACACGTAAATATTAATGCAGATAAACAAATATGAAACTTTGAATTTTATTTTGACAAGTTATTTTGCGAAATCTTTCAGTGGAATTTCTAGTTGGAAAGCAAAGCAAATAATGCTGAAGCAGATTTACTGCACATTATCATTCTCAAAAACTAAGAGTGTTTTGCACGCTTTACGTTCCTATTGTCTACTTTCATTCCACTCAAAACTTTAATGAAACAGTGGTAATAAATAGTAATACATTTTTGACGAGTATTGAGATGTTATCAATAACGTAATATCCTGTAATTCTTCCTAATTGTTACATCCTTTAAAACGGTAATCTATGATACGAGATCCTGCAATTCTTCCAAAATGTTACATTCTTTAACGTGTAAGTAATGATGTGGATTCCTGTAATTCTTCCTAAACGTTACATCCTTTAACGTGTAATTTATGATGTAATATCCTGTAATTCTTCCTAAACGCTACATTCTTTAACGTGTAATTTATGATGTAATATCCTGTAATTCTTCCTAAACGTTACATCCTTTAACGTGTAATTTATGATGTAATATTCTGTAATTCTTCCTAAACGTTACATACTTTAACGTGTAATTTATGATGTAATATTCTGTAATTCTTCCTAAACGTTACATCATTTAACGTGTAATTTATGATGTAATATCCTGGAATTCTTCCTAAACGTTACATCCTTTAACGTGTAATTTATGATGTAATATCCTGTAATTCTTCCTAAACGTTACATCCTTTAACGTGTAATTTATGACGTAATATCCTGTAATTCTTCCTAAAAGTTACATCCTTAAACGTGTAATCTTTGATGTAATATCTTGTAATTCGTTTTAAACGTTACATCCTCTAAATCTATAATCTATGACGTAATATTCTGCAATTCCTCCTGTACGTTAACCTGTAATCTATGATGTAATATCCTGTAGTTTGTCCTGTACGTTCATAAACCCTCGATAGGGTAATAACCTGTAGTTCTTTCTATAGACTGCATCCTTTAAACCTGTATTCAATGACTTAAAATTCTGAACTTTATCATGTACACTACATACTGTAAACATATGATCAATAACGCAATATCCTGTAGTTCTTCTTATAGGCAACTTCCTGTAAACCTGTATTCAATGACGCAATATCCTGCAATTCCTTCTGTACATTACATCCTGTAAATCTGTATTCAATGACGTAATAACCTGAAATTTCTTCTGTACGTTACATACTGTAAACCTGTGATCAATAACGTAATGTCCTGTAATTCTTCCTATAGTCCACATCCTGTAAATCTGTGTTCAATGACGTAATAACCTGAAATTTCTTCTGTACGTTACATACTGTAAACCTGTGATCAATAACGTAATATCCTGTAATTCTTCCTATAGTCCACATCCTGTAAATCTGTATTCAATGACGTAATAACCTGAAATTTCTTCTGTACGTTACATACTGTAAACCTGTGATCAATAACGTAATGTCCTGTAATTCTTCCTATAGTCCACATCCTGTAAACCTGTATTCAATGACGTAATATCCTGAAATTTGTCCTGTACGTTACATACTGTATACCTGTGATCAATAACGTAATGTCCTGTAATTCTTCCTATAGTCTACATCCTGTCAACCTGTATTCAATGACGTAATATCCTGAAATTAGTCCTGTACGTTACATACTGTAAACCTGTGATCAATAACGTAATATCCTGTAATTCTTCCTATAGTCTACATCCTGTAAACCTGTATTCAATGACGTAATCTCCTGAAATTTCTTCTGTACGTTACATACTGTAAACCTGTGATCAATAACGTAATATCCTGTAATTCTTCCTATAGTCCACATCCTGTAAATCTGTGTTCAATGACGTAATATCCTGAAATTTGTCCTGTTCGTTACATACTGTAAAACTGTGATCAATAACGTAATATCCTGTAATTCTTCCTATAGTCCACATCCTGTAAATCTGTGTTCAATGACGTAATATCCTGAAATTTGTCCTGTACGTTACATACTGTAAACCTGTGATCAATAACGTAATATCCTGTAATTCTTCCTATAGTCCACATCCTGTAAATCTGTGTTCAATGACGTAATATCCTGAAATTTGTCCTGTTCGTTACATACTGTAAACCTGTGATAAATAACGTAATGACCTGTAATTCTTCCTATAGTCTACATCCTGTAAACGTTTATTCAATGACGTAATATCCTGAAATTTGTACTGTACGTTACACACTGTAAACCTGTGATCAATAACGTAATATCCTGTAATTCGTCCTATAGTCCACATCCTGTAAATCTGTGTTCAATGACGTAATATCCTGAAATTTGTCCTGTTCGTTACATACTGTAAACCTGTGATCAATAACGTAATGTCCTGTAATTTTTCCTATAGTCTACATCCTGTAAACCTGTATTCAATGACGTAATATCCTGAAATTTCTTCTGTACGTTACATACTGTAAACCTGTGATCAATAACGTAATATCCTGTAATTCTTCCTATAATCCACATCCTGTAAATCTGTGTTCAATGACGTAATATCCTGAAATTTGTCCTGTACGTTACATACTGTATACCTGTGATCAATAACGTAATGTCCCGTAATTCTTCCTATAGGAGACATCCTGTAAACGTGTGTTCAATGACGTAATATCCTGAAATTTGTCCTGTACGTTACATACTGTATACCTGTGATCAATAACGTAATGTCCTGTAATTCTTCCTATAGTCTACATCCTGTAAACCTGTATTCAATGACGTAATATCCTGAAATTTGTCCTGTACGTTACATACTGTATACCTGTGATCAATAGCGTAATGTCCTGTAATTCTTCCTATAATCCACATCCTGTAAACCTGTATTCAATGACGTAATATCCTGAAATTTGTCCTGTACGTTACATACTGTAAGCCTGTGATCAATAACGTAATATCCTGTAATTCTTCCTATAATCTACATCCTGTAAATCTGTGTTCAATGACGTAATATCCTGAAATTTGTCCTGTACGTTACATACTGTATACCTGTGATCAATAACGTAATATCCTGTAATTCTTCCTATAGTCTACATCCTGTAAACCTGTGTTCAATGACGTTATATCCTGAAATTTGTCCTGTACGTTACATACTGTAAACCTGTGATCAATAACGTAATATCCTGTAACGAGATTCAAATCAATACAAAATGATCGTAGCCCTCGCCCGTATTGGAACTGAGTATGCCAACTCCAGGGTTTTTATTGTAAATGACTAAAAACAACAACAATACGGCATCCCCTCCCCGCCCTCATAGCAACTCCTCCTATAAACGATTACTAACATTCATATTTCTAGACTAAGTTGGTCTTCGCGAGCGAAAGGTTACTGTGATTTTCTTTTTTTTTTTATTATCTTCAAAATCCCTGCGTTCCACATAGGTTATGTTTGCTATACCAAGATCATTTTGATTGTGCTGGATAGCTGAATAAATGTAAAAAAATCAAATCCACAGTTTACGAGAATATAAAGTGGGCTACGAGTGGTGTATATATATATATATATATATATATATATATATATATATATATATATATATCAGCATATACATACAACCTAACACAATCACTTTAGGTGTAATGTTGCCAAATTTGAATGTCTTCAAAAAAACACTAGTTGCAAATCATTCATTTAAGAGGAAAATCAAAGTATTGAGAATCTCTGAAATATTTTTACTGAATCTTTACTTGTTTGTATTTTGTAATAAAAATTGCCAATTTTACTGACAATTCTCCAACGTAGGACCACTATTATAGCCTTAAGTAAACTTGTTTTAATTCGAAAATTAATTTTAAACTAAAAATAGTATTTCTATTTTAACGGTAAAAACTTTTTAATTTATAAAACGACTGTTGGAGATTTAGTAACACCTACGTGACGGTAGTGAGTAAGAACATTTGGATGGAAAAATTGTTTGTTGTTTTCACATTTTCTTCTATACACCACATGCATTGTTCAGGTCACATCCATGATGACTTGTTCTATTGCATCATTTTACTCACCAAAGATTTCGTCTTTTTTCATCGTTAATTATTAAAAAGCCGAAGTACCAAGAGTGATTTAATGTCCAGTTGTTAAGTATTACATCGTTTATCGTTTGGCACATAACGTGCTTCACAACCCTTTGCAAAAAAAGATTGAATTTGTAACACATTACTGAGTTATAATAAAATACAGCTTTTAGTGCAAGGGTTGTAATGGGAGCGTGTCGGTAAATGCAGCGTAGCTGAATATTGAATAGCATGCATTGAGCCACGCCTTATAAAATGTTGCTTTCTGTATAGCACTGTTTAACACCATTGTGCTATTTATACTGTTGGTTGTTACCATTTTAAAATTATTTTACTTCACCCAAAGTATATATGTAGGTGTTGAAAATAAATCGTTTCAATATAGGTCTATAATTTATTTATTCGTAGTCTTTTCTTCAACAAAAAAAAAAAATCAACTTTAAATACAATTTCCACACAATTTATTCCCATATGCATACTTTGTTGCTCTTTATGATTTATTGTGTTCTGTTTTCATCGCCTCGTTCATTCTCAATTTTATATATTAGGGGGTTTCAAAGATTTTTAAAGTCAGTACCCCTTAATGAAAATTAAAATTTTGCGTACCAACTTGTTGTCCGTTAAATTAAAAAAATGTTTTTCATAAAATACAAAATATATTTGTAAATATATTTGAAATTCATTACAAAACATTTGTGAGAAGGATGAGCTTGCTTCTTTTACACAGCTCCTCAATGTTCGGCTTAAGTTTTGTTAAGTACAACCTTAAACCATCCTCAACATTAAGCCTCTTTCTATGCATACTTTTTAGATATATTAACCTTTAAAACCCTTTTCTAAGCAGGTATGTAGTTGAAAACCCAATAATAACCTTTATAGCAGTATTTAAAAGTTCTTCGTACTCTTCTCCAACACCGATCCAAAAATCTAACAACGTAGCACTGAATTTTATTTTTAACGTCGGATCATATGATAGTTTAATCAGTTGTTCCTTATGGTATGTTCGAATGTAACGAAAAGGTGTTCAGTACAACTTTTGGTTTACGGGTAGGAAGTATTCTCTTATACTGGTCTTCAATGCTGCTTGCAAGTAACTCGACCACACAAGTATTCAATTACATTACATTATTAAATTATAACCTTATGTTATTACGAAACAGTAAGAAATAAAAATAGTTTCAACAACCTTCTCCCCTGAAAACTTTCGGCTACACCCAAAGGATAGGCGTACCACAGTTTGAGAACCCCTTGTGTCACATAAATAGAGAAATAATATCTGGAAAATTATTGTACCTTCTCTGTCTGAGTATTGTTGATCTATTTGTGTAGCTTTATCATTTTATTTACAGAGAGCTAAAATAATCTTATATGTGTGACTACGGCCAAACAATATTAAATTTTAATATCAAATATTTTAAACAATAAATTTTTAAATTAGCAGCAATTAAAGTTTATAAAAATTTACCCTACTATGAAATATAAAGCTACGTTTAGTTAGGAAATAAAATATTTTAATTAATTTTAGTTAAAGTTATTAAAACAAAAGTCTTATACTAGCCAGATAAAAATTAAATTATTATCAAAACAATTAAAACCAAGCAAAAACTATTTATTGTTACATTAGTACAGTACAAAACATTTTTATTTGTAAGTGTTAGTGTCGCTACAAAGTATTTGTATGATATGATGCTTTTTATGTCTTACATGAAACATATGTTTATACAAAAATAATTAAACGTACATACTGTTATTTAGATCAAGTCTCATTAAGAACGTTTTACATGCAAAATGCCTGAAATATGCGGGGTGTGTAATGCAGAACTACTAGGGTTACACCCTAATGGCACATAACCCATTAGATAATCATCTGACAGATATTGCACCTGTTGTAATGGCAACCATTTGTCCAAACATTCCCGCTCGGCTTGATTGCAATATAACCAAGGCGTACACGGAATGACAATTGATAGGCACTTATCAACTGTCGTCAAGGTTTTTAGTTATATTGATCCATTTTCTTAAACTAAACAAATTAATTAATATGAAGACCCTTGTTACAAAACGTTGCCGATGAATTTATCGACGTTATAAACATACATTTATTAAAAATAAACATTTCATTATATTTACAAATCTGTTATATATTAGTTTATAAAATTAGATTCAGGCAACGTTAAAAGTAAAAAGGTAAGGGAAGTCGTTTTTAATTTATATATGTATATTATAAATATATATTATATAACCATATATATTAAAAATATTCTTGTTTTTGAAATATTTTTAATTTATTACACACACACACACACACACACACACACACATATATATATATATATATATATATATATATATATATATATGTATATATATAACATAAGGCATGTTTTTATGTATAATTATAAAAACAACTCAGGTTATTCAAAATTAATAAATAAATCTTGTATTTAAATAAACTCAGTTGTTTTTTAAATATATTTATAGTTTTTCCTATAATGGAAGAGTATGTATAATTTCCAAGATAAATATAAGAGATTTCTAGAAATATTTTGCGATTAAGCAAGTGCCCGTTTTAAAGTAAAAAAGTTATGAAACAGAAACAAAGAATTTAATTTTTTTCTTTATTTAAAATTTATTTCATAATCAGAACGTCATAATCCTGAACCTCAGAATCAGGATTTACTTACGAGCATGCGTAAACAAATCTGATTTCAAAGAGAAGTAGAATTGTGTAGAAGACGAGAAATAAGCGGAGAGTAAATTTATCTACTTTTTCAGCTAAATCAAAAAGACATTGTCTTTCTAATAATGTCAAAGCAACTGAATAATTGTTTGAAATAATTTTATGAGAGGTTTATCTACTATAAATGACGCTGAAAGAGCAATGGTAAGAAATAAAAATCATGGGCATGAGGTTGAAAAGTGAATAATTGTTTGAAAAGTGAACAAAAGTAAATAGTTGACCTATTTAATTTAAAATTACAAACAATTGAGTAATATATCCGAGAATAAGTAAGCAAGTGATCTTTAATTTATTTTCCAATTTGTTATTTCTGCAACATTAATAGTTATTGCTTTAATTATTATTAATATAAATATACCTCAGTAACAATATGAATTAATGGAGGCTTATAACTCTTTTGCAAGCATATGTGTAAAGCTTTTATGTCGTGCTTAGTAGACATATTAAGCAATTTGGTATAATTTGTTATAAAATTCTTAGTGTCTGGAAAAGTCTACATGAATTTGTGAATCATAAGTTTCGTCGTCCCTGGTTTTCCAAACCGAATGAACGTTATACAGTAAGGCAACTCTAGAGCGGTAAAATCCTATGATACCTAACTTATCTAATATTTCACATTGGTATTTATTTAACTTTTAGCTAAGCCTTAAGAAATGCTCATAAATATACAAGAACTTTAACCGTTTTCGAGGCAATAGACGTGGTGAGGCACTCCCACATCCTTAAGGTGCTTCTGCCACTTTATTTAATATATACCATATGTTTTCTAACTGTGGTTTTATTCGTCTTGGATGTTATTTATCTAACGTAAAATTTCTATACCTTAAGTCGTTCAATAAAATTTATAGCTTGCATGTTTTTAACTGAAAATAATTTATTAGTTACAAACTTACAAGATATATTATGCTTATATTATATATATATATATATATATATTAAAACAACATAGGTTATTCAAATACAAGAATATTTATTAATTTATTTCCAAAGCTTTTCGTTGGTAAACAGTACCAACATCATCAGGAATGAAAATTACAATAATCATTACTGATTATGTTGGTACTGTTTACCAACAAAAAGCTTTGAATACAAATAAATAAATATTTTTGTATTTGAATAATCTATGTTGTTTTAAATTACTAAACAAGAAAACGTATTATATATATATAGTTTATATATATTTATATATAAACTGCAACTTTATTGTTTCAATGACCAAGGCCTCATTCTAATTAAATGAGACTACAATTTATAAAATATAAATTAAGTGGGTATCAGGTTACGCGGTATATTTATGTAGTGTCGTTGGCGGCCAAACTGACTAGCCAAACAAATTTCCCGACAAATATATTTAAAACTGTATATTAAATTTATATGTGGAACATGTACACACTGAGAACTATGTTATATCATCGAAACATATTTTAACGAAAATACTAATTTTTATTTCTTCAAATTTTCTTTAAAACTTTAACTTTGACTCAAAACGCAATATTAATTGAATTTCTAAATAGTTTGGAAACAACATGCTATTGGCGACGCGTTGTAAATACCATAAAATTGAGTCATGCGATAATGTATCCCTTACAATAACGTCTTCGTTTCACGTAAGCATTGGACATAAACTGGACTACACATATTAAAACAAGAGAGAAATAACAAGAATGTCTAATGACAAAACCTTCTGACCAGAATAAACGTAAAAGGAGAAGAGAAGGGGGACTGGAGAGTTAGGCTTACACCCCTACTATTTGGCAAGTAGCCATTTGGACAATCGTCAAAACAGTCGCATATATTCTAAGGCTCATGACAAAAACATCTCTTAGATAAAAAAACAAATAAGCAACTTTATTCGAAATTCCTTATCATTACAGATCTTTTAGCGTATCGGATTTAAGAAACTTGGTTTTTTAAATACAACTTTTAAAACTTGAAACTTATATAAAGTGAGAAGCTCATTTACTAGATAAAAAATTTATTTTCATAAATATTGTAAGAACCTCTTATAAATGAACTATGAAATTATAATATGTAGTTTATAAGAATATTTGTCCTCAAATATTTGATTTATTATTTTGTTATTAAAACATTAAACTGATTTTTGTTATCTAGAAGGGAGTAAATATTTTTGTGTCAATATAAATTATAAAGAAATGTAGAATAAATATAATAACATACACATTCTATATTTACTTAATTTATTAAATCTTTTCACACTCAATTTATTATATATATATATATGTGTGTGTGTGTGTGTGTGTGTGTGTATATATATATATATATATATATATATATATATATATATATATATATATATATATATATAAATATATATATATATATATATATATATATATATATATATATATATATATATATACATATATGTTTGGCACTGTTTACTAACGAATAGTTTTGACTAAAAAATTAATAGATGATTCTTGTATTGAAATAACCTCTGTTTTTATTAATATACAAAAAAAAACATATTTTATAAATATATTCTGATTTCAAGCTTATAAACACTTTTAAAGAATATATATACAAACACACATACACACGTATCCTTGTGAATGCACGCATGCGCACGCGCACACGCGCGCACACACACACAGACAATATCTCAATTTTATTCTTAACAGGGGCATTAACATCTACTCCTATTTAATTTTGAAAAACAATGATAACATTTCTTATTTATGGCCAAATTATATATGCATCAGCATAATTACAGGGTTTATATAAAAATAAAACACTCTAATAAGATCTCAATTAGATATTACTGATGTTTTAGAATGTCTTGGTGCAATATAATCAAATTAAAATTAAACCTCATGCTATAAAAGATTTAGTTTTTGGCAGGTCTCGCAGCTCTAAATAAGAGTGAGAGTATGGGTTACGTGTGACCGTAGCTACGTGCATCTGCTTACTGTCCGTTTAGACTCTCTCGTCCAGTGAGGACGCTTCTTAAGAAACATGGGCGTCTTTTATAATTCTGATGTGTTTTATTAACACTTTGAAGCAAAATATTGTCATTGGCGTTATTTGTAGTGCAATGTTCATTAGATAGGCTTTTATCTCTATTTTCAATAAGCTACAAATTAAATGTTTAAACCCTAAGTAAACATATTAATTCACAAGAGAGAGAAATCTAATTTGTACGAGCGTGTGAGAGATAGAAAGAGAGAGAACGTTGTCATTGTTCGTTAACGAGAGTGTTCACTCAATACTACACTGACGGGTCGTTACAAATAACCTTATGAATTGAGTAGCGATCCATATGATGCAATAAGTATAGTAAAAGGCTATTATAAGCCGCAAACAATGACATTGTAATATTAAACTAGATAATATACATGATATGCAGCTCGATTGCTTTCTAAGAAATATTTAAATTATGTCTGCCCTTGACGTATTGAGCAATATTTTGGTATATTCATTTTATACAGGTAAATTGAATAAACAATCTGACCATTATATGCGAAGAAAAAAAGGAAATTAACCAGTGAGTTACGTGCTGTTGTGTGGATAAAAAGGCGGGTGGGGAACTAATAATCCACCTTGTGTATAAGGTGTTTTCCATTACGTCCTACAGAAACACCGAATGGAAGTGCTTAAGAGTTCAGGAACAGAAAGATGGACAGTGTTATGTCCAGTAATTATAACACACGCAGATGGAATGATTAAGGAGATTTTGTAAGAGGATATACTTGGTATGCTGAATACCCGAGTGAACAGGACGTAATGTTAGTAGGAAATAATTGCACGGCGTAGTCCCACAGAAGCCTGGTCCCAAGCCCAGGTTGAGGATGGAGGAGGGCTGGGCGTGGGCCCCCATCCTTCAAGAAACCATTTGCAACGAAACCTCAAAGAGATAAAGTCGGACAGTCGTTAGAAAAAAGACAAAAAATTAGCCAAAGGGGCAATCAACTTGGCTTAAAGAGCGTTTTATCACTAACTATCAACGTTTTATCACGGACTACGGGCGCTCGACGTCTTCTAGAACAAATTGACCACGAAGCATTGATATAACTGCAATCCAGGAAATCCAATTGATCGTCAAATGAGTTCTGGAAAAGCAGAACGATTTACTACAGCTGCCATCCGAGTAAAGATATATTTGACGGATTGCGTCCCTCTGGATCCCCAAACCCTGCTGTATGTGAGGAACTGGAAAGGGGCGGCTCAGGTTAGAGATACCTGGTGAAGGCATATTGAGAAGACCAAGTTCTACATCGGACTGTCGCGCCATAAAAGAAGAAGAAGAACTGCATGGTGTAATTCGGGAAGTAAGGGGATGGTAAGCAGAACTTAAAGTGTACTATCATGAACACCGTACATGCTACATCTAAAGCAGTATGCGGGCTGTCAGAAGTAAAAATATGATATATTAAATCGCACCAGGGTTTTAAGATAACAAAGGTCAGAATAAAAGCGTTTTATTTAAAAATTAAACAAACTAAGTTTATATTTTATGAGTGTTAAATTTATTTAATGGATGAAAAATGAAAACCATTAAAAAGTGGTCAATGAAGGGATCAAATTAAAATATAAGGCTTTAATCTCTTTCTCCCCTTAATATGTAAATTCCAGTGCACCATCTTGTTAAATGTAAAACGATAATTTTTAACACATTGAAGGAGGAAACATTTTACAGTAATTATTGTATAGAATCATGGGGAAAAGTTAGTTCATATTTTTTTTTGTTTTGTGGTGAATTTTGATCAGGAGACTGCTCCAAACTTTTAAACTTTAAACTTTTGAGCGCCCCAGGCATCAGCGTGAGTAAAATCGTGCGATCCGTCACTCGCTATAGGTTATACTGGTAACTATATTTCAATTTATTCCGTATAACAAATGTCAACCTCTTTACTTAGAGGTTATGTTTAGATGATTTTCAAATATAATTTCAAAAAACATTCAGAAATAATTAACTATTGTTCATTTTATTTAGGTTTATTGTGGCAACAGATTTTTATTATGTTCTTTTATTGTCTACTTAAGTGTAAAATTTATTATTTTTTTATTGCAAAACATTTTAAAATAAATTTAAAAATATAAGGTAGCCTAATAATAAAGCAAAATAATTGTAATTATGTTAACTTCATTAATCGATGTTAGTATCTAATCTTGAGTACAAACTAGGTTTCGTCTATGAAATTACAGTTTCGAAACGCGTCGGTATATTAAGTTAATAGTTTCCATTAGTTCCATAAATAATTAATTACAAAATACCTAATGCATATCCTTGTATGTTTCATATAAATACAATTTTTCTGTATGCTACTAAATTGGTAACAGTAAGGACGACATTGGCTTTATTTAAGTATATAAACGTTAAAAAGTAAAGCTTTTAAAGTTTATTAAACTTATTGCTAATACTGGAAAACTTGTCAATGGTGTCCATGATTCATCTAATAAAACATTGTGCTGTGTAAATAAAGGATATTGAAAATGTTCGGAGGCAATAAATTCCGTCTCGAACTAGAGCGATAAAAATTTAACAGTTTTGTTTGCGTAAAAAGTATACTTTAGGGTTTAATAAAATACACTGAGAAACTGATACTAAAGCTGTGGGCCCTGTATCTCGGGCAGTGTTGTGAGTTCCATAGCCCGCAAACGTGTTTTCGAAAGCTCTGAGAAATAAGCTCGAGTACGTAAGATAAATAAAAACCCTTAAATTTACAAAAAACGATTTTTTTAAAAATAGGAATAATGTTTAATGTCTTGCTGGTCTGACCTGGAAAAGAAATCATGTAGTTTCAAAAGATGATTTATCAAAGAAAGCAGGATTTTTCAATTTTGATGAATGCCTTATTGACATAAACGAAACTCAAACATGTTGGGTTTAATATCGAAGTGATATAATAAGCTTAGTGTATGAAAAACGTTTTAAAATGTTTTATTTAATTATGGTCTCCAATTTTCAGATACACTATCACTTAAGACGTATCAGTCCATCTATCCTAACAGGCCACACCAATAATTAAAATACTTTATGCTAACTTATAATTTCAGATGTCCAAAAGAATTTTCATGTCTTAAGAACTGTATTTTAATGGTTTGATAATTTTTTATTAAATAGTCTTGTTTTCAGTCTGTACAAGGTTGCATTCAAATTAGAAGAAACCGCCGACGACCTAGGGATTTGCTATTTAGCATATTGGGCATTATTTGAGCCATGAACTTTATATTCAGTTTTGATCTTTCCGATAAGCTAAATATTTAATAATGTATACAGAACTAATGGTTTACTGACAAAGTAATAATATTGGTGATTGAACGCCACCGATCCATAGAGGAGGAATCACATGTTTAAATTTGGCTAGGTATAAAGTACCAGAATTTTGGAATTGGAACTTTACTATTGGTACTTTGCTATTACAATTTTCAATCCGATCATTTCTTTTGGAACTTTACTATTGGTACTTTGCTATTGCGATTTTCAATCTAAACTTCTCTTTTAGAACTTTACTATTGATACCTTGCTATTTCAATTTTCAATCTCAACTTTTCTTTTGGAACTTTACTATTGAGACCTTGCTATTGTAATTTTCAATCTCAACTTTTCTTTTGGAACTTTACCATTTAGAGCTTGCTATTACAATTTTCAACCTTAACGTTTCTTTTGGTACTTTACTATTGGTACCTTGCTATTGACAATTTCCTATTAAAACTTTGCAAATGGAATTTTCCTGTTAGAACATTGCTATTGAAACTTTACTACCAGTATATTGCTATTGTTATTTTGCTATTGGAGCACTGTACTATTGCTATCTTGGTATTGTTACTATGCCATTGGAAATCTACTATGTGTAATTCGCTATTGTTACTTTGATATTATGAGATAAGGAATGATTGATCCTTAGTTGCTACCTGTTGTTTCATTAAGTTTACATGTGCCCAACCCTGGGGTCAGAGTTTGATATTTTTAAAATACTTTACTTTAGTTTCCAATATGGTAATTGTTTCAACGATATTTTGTGTTTTTAGTTTTAATTAATAAAAAAATATTTTGTAGAATATTCAACATAAATGCATTTAGAACCATGTTTAATTATATTTATTAAATAAATACTATAAATTAACCATCAACATTGTATATATAGATAAACACATTTTAAAATGGTCCTGTAAAAAATAAAAAATTATTAATAACGCATATTTTAAAACTTAAACGAATGTAGCTTGGAATATTATATCTCATTGGCAGTAGACAAAATCTATGTGTTTATTAAATTTATTTTTACAAACAAGAGTAAGTAATTATATATGGACGTCTGTAATTACATGTTGCGTAAACATAATGAGTTCTGCAGAGGATTTATTGCTCTGCATAATGGTGTTGTTTTAAACTTTAATGAGTTGTTATATTTTCCCACAAAACAAATTGGAAATGGCAGAATACAAACACAAACAGTCCGACCGACTTCCTGCCTGCGAGAGTTTTATGAGGGATAGTCTTACTGTGAACATTTCTAATCTAGTTTTTAATAGTCCAAACAAAACAGCAGCTGTTCTGGAAAGAGAAGGAGCGGGTCTATTCTCGGCGCAGGCAAAATAAAACAAAACGGCAAAGGCCACGACCGCGGAAAAGAATTACGAAAAAGGAGTAATATATTATTTAATTGGCAGAGATTCAAAAAGAGAGAATAAATAGTCGTGATCTAGGATGCCACTGGGTGCTGTAACACGTAAGTGCACAACGCTTTTAGAATGTCCAACCAGAACTAATAACCGCATGCATGTCTCTATTTACGGCCTTTTGTTTACAATCAGCGTAGCGTATGTTGAAAATATATCAATTCACATGCATCATATTGTAAGGGTAAATACTTTTATAATTCTTGTGCTGTATAAATTCCCAAAATAAGGAGTTAAAATACTATAAAATTTTGTTGTTATTATCTGAGGTCATTATGCACTTGTTTTTAATTAAAATATATTATAATCGTGAAGTGTGTATAAGTCTTTACACTTTAGTCCTTAATTTAAGGTTTATTATTCTGCAGAAGAGAGAAAGTATTTTTACTACAACATTATTTGAATGAAAAACAAGCTTAATTTTTGCAAATATTTTCCCTATATTTAGGTGTATCTTGAGGGGTATTTCTCTATAATTGTTTGTGTTTAAAGAATCAGGTTTGGTTATACAGAAATATAATCTCTATTCCCCAAGCACTTGCAAAACAGAAAGAATGTATAAATGTAAAGGAATATCGACAGTAGAATATTAGGTATTTGATGAAACTCGTCTATTTTCTGTTAACTTTACCCTTTATTGTTAAAGTATTATAATAAAGAGAGAAAGATATTATAAAACTAATTTTGATTTTTATAAAAGTTGTATTTTATTACAATGTTTCCAAACTTTTCAAACAATCGGTTATCTGTAAAATACATAGTGTTAACCACAAATATTTTCTTCCCTACTAAATTACTTGAAATATTAAACGGAAAATATAAGTAAACCAAATTTTAATGATATTAGTTGATAAGGTGATGTTATAAAATTGTGTTTTGTACTGATTTTTTAAAGTTAATTTCTCAAAACTATCTTACAAAATGTATAGAAAATATTCTTCTGAATAACCAATTGCTTGGTGTACTGCCATTTTCAGTAAACCACAGGCTCTAACCATGTGTCGTATTAAAAATAGCTTTTATTATTATGGACAACCATTGAAAAGTTTTTAAGTACGGGAATCGATTGCATTATTATTTTTTACCTATGCTCACAACCTAGCTCTAAATGCTGTGCATTAAGAGCAATAGAGACCTATGTAAAAAAGCTATAGCGATTAAAATCACGTGATTATAATTAAATACCAAATATAAGCCCTGGCTACAAATGCTGTACATTAGGATCAATTGATACCTATGTAAAAAAGCTATAGTGATTAAAATCACGTGATTATGATTAAATACCTAATATAAGCCCCGGCTACAAATGCTGTACATTAAGAGCAATAGAGACCTATGTAAAAAAGCTATAGCGATTAAAATCACGTGATTATAATTAAATACCAAATATAAGCCCTGGCTACAAATGCTGTACATTAGGATCAATTGATACCTATGTAAAAAAGCTATAGTGATTAAAATCACGTGATTATGATTAAATACCTAATATAAGCCCCGGCTACAAATGCTGTACATTAAGAGCAATAGAGACCTATGTAAAAAAGCTGTAGTGATTAAAATCCCGTGATTATGATTAAATAACAAATATAAGCCCTGGCTACAAATGCTGTACATTAGGATCAATTGATACCTATGTAAAAAAGCTATAGTGATTAAAATCACGTGATTATGATTAAATACCAAATATAAGCCCTGGCTAC
>JBAIZL010000009.1:26624894-26719894 GCA_036971475.1 Prosapia bicincta | reverse complement strand
AAAGCTATACGACTCTCAACGTAACTAAAATCGAAATAATATCAAACATTGATGAAACATTATTTTTACAAAGGGCAAAGGGCATTTTTTAAAAAGCGCTTTGGACGACTTTCGTCTTTATACATACATGAACTTTTAAGCGTGAACAACTGGAATCGTGTTTTGGATTTTCAATAGTATTACACAATTTTATTTCTAAATTCAGTTTAGAGTGTAAGAGAAAAACGTAATAACAAATTACGTACACATTAGTCATGCCGGCTTTCATCTTCATTATCATTCCAAATGTACCAACCTGAAACATAAAAAAAGACCTAAACTTTAATAATCTTTCGTAAAATTAAAAATAATTTGCGTATTTTAGAGGTTATTATTAGAGTAACTCAACTATTATAAAGGTAATTATGCAATATACAATAAAAATCCTATTACTAATACTCTCTAGTCGCACCGCTTAAAGGTTGTATATTGTAGCCCACTTCAGTTCTGTTCAGGACATATTCTTGTTAAGCTTAGCTTTATCACGTGCTTACTAGAAAAATGACGTAAATTACTTGTAATAAAAAGTTTAAAACTAATTCTTTTCTATAACTAAAATTGTATAAAAAACACTAAAATATGCAATAGAAATAAAAAAGAAATACTTCTTACTAAACAAGGATTTAAAGATGAAATAAATAATTGTGAATTCGGTGATAAGATGAAAAACCTATTCTAAATATAAAATTATTAATTGAAAAAATCAATAATAGTTAAACTCACTAATATGTATAATTACAAGTTTAAATTTACAGGTGTATGTGCAAAAAAACGTTTTGACAGTAATTGCTCACAAAAAAGTTTCTTCTGTTTTTTACCACTATTTAAAATTTAAAAAAATATAAATATTAAATAATGTTTGTAAACAGAAATGGTTTTCTTACAAATTATTATTACTAATCATTGTATTTTATTGTCATATCAGTATTCAGTGTTACCACTACATAAAGTATCACACAAAACTCCACGCAGATTGGTATTTGAATGACGTCACTATAATCATATTTAGCATCAATCTGAAAAAAATTAAATTAATAAGAGCGAATTCTTCATAGAATTTTAAAAATTTAATTTAAATTATAAGGAAAATGAAAAACTATAATAGAAAAAATTATGGCAACACTCTTAATGAAACAGACTAGTAAATAGAAATAAATATTAGACGCATACCATCGATACCTATGTGTCTAATGTTTTTAGGTCGAACTATAGTGGTTTCAAATCTACGTAGGATACTATCCAAACATTTCCCTTTGCATTTACTACCATTCCCATCACTTTACAGCTGTTAATATCTTATAGCTTTACAGATTATTCGACAATTCTACCTGATGAGACAGTATGAATTTCGTCTCGGTGTAGACTTAATTACATTTAAAAAGTTATATATATATATATATATATATATATATATATATATATATATATATATAACAATATATATCTATAACAAAAATATTATTCCGTGTATTTGCAAGTTTCGAGAACTTATTTTTGAAGTGCTTTCGTTTGAGCTTTACAAGGCTATTCTATGATTCTATGTTACAAGTTATTCTATGTGTGCCTATGTATCTATGTGTTTTCTAAAACTTGAAAATGAGAGCACATCAAAAATAGGTCCTCCAAAGTTGACTCGAAAATATGCCAAGTAAGATATTTCAAAAGCACAATAAAATGTGTAAATAATTAGTTCAAGAATACTATTGCTCACCTAAACATATATATATATATATATAATATTTTATTTTCCAATAACTTAATTTTTCTTTCTAGATGAAGTTCTTTTTTTTTAATTTCATGCATGTTGAAAAAAGTGTAATTATTTCTTACTGCAATTAAGTAAAACATAAAAACTAAATTTGCCCGGGGGATTTTTTAACAACGTTACAAAAAAAAATAGGTAATTGTTTATCACCTAAAAAATATTGCGTAAAAGATTACCTGGAATTAAGTTGACTATTGACGTAAGCTAATCAAATATTCCGAGATTAGCACAACTTTCGCAACGAAAGTTTACACCATCAATAGTGTTATTTTGTTCTTGTTTTTTACCCGACAGCTATGGAATGAATGGTTACATAATAAATCTTTTGTTTACCTTCCTCTACAACTAGAACAATTTTAATTTCTCAGCATATTGTTGACGGTTACATCAAATATTCAGCTAATAATCCTCCTTGCCAACGATCTCCCTCTTATGCCATTAACATGAGGACATGTCACCTTTTCCCTTCTTTAAATCTAGCCTAAAAGTAATATTCAGCGTTTTTAGAAAGTTTGTATCTGCTATGATCATATTTGTTTGGAGGTAAGAAAGTATCTAGTAAATCTAGTTTGGTTTTGGCAGGTCGATACTTCCTAAATCTCTCGGCAGTTCACAGGGTAAAACCCTATAGCTGACCCTGATAGTGAGGAATGACATGGTGGCTCCGTCCAGTTAAACCGCTATGAGCAATAAAGGTCGCTGAAAAACTGTTTACGTATTTTGCTTGTGAAATACCTTCCTAATTTTAATTGTGTAATGCGAAGGGAGATATCACAGATTTCAATCAAAAAAATATAATATCTAATTCTTATTGTTCTGACAAATAAATTCTCTATACAATGGCATATTTTATTCGTAAGTATAGTACAAATATGTTAAAACACATTTAGTTTATTTCATTTACAAATGAGATCGGTACATCTGATTTTCAAAATTGACGTTGTCACTCTTAAAGCCCAAACATTATCATTCCCTCGTCGCCATCATTACAAGCAAAATCAAAAGCAAAGTATTGTGATGGAAAAGTCAGAGTCACGCTACAGAATGCAAGTACGACCTTCCCGGATGGAGTCGTATCCCTGCCACTTATCCCTGCTCATCCCCAGGCAACAATTTGGATAAAAGCATCCTTGTTATATATTGTAATACTCCCGTATTGACTCAATAGCTTTATCCACTTTAAAAGCTGGAGGTGGATTTCCAGGTATCTCAGTAAATATGAGTATTATTTTTGCTCTTCAATTCTGTTTTAATCTGGAGCGATGGCTGTGTACTATCTGTATTGAAGTCAATACGTATATACTATTTGTAGCTAGTAATGCCTGCTTAGTACACCCTAATAATTAATAATGCAATTTGTATTTACAGTGTAATGCAAATATGTATAAACAGATACACATTCGTTACAGTAGTGTGTTTATTTTTTGCTTCATTTCCTTTTCCGCCAATATTTACGTTCATAATGTTTCAAACAAAAATATCTCAAAATAATATTTATATTTATTTCAACATACTGCCAAATTTTCGGATTGGCCATAACACTAGCAACAAATATTCAAGTATTCCGTTGTGTGTGCATATGTCTTTTGACAGCCTATCTACCTCCTCTCTCTCTCTCCCTCCCTCTCTCTCTCTCTTTCTCTCTCAAACACACACACACACACACACACACACACACCAACACACACACAAACACACACACACACACACTCACACACACACGAACTCACACTCACATACTCACACGCACACGCACACACACACACACACACACACGCGCGCGCGCGCACACACACACTCACTCACACACACACACGCACACACACACACACACGCACACACACACACACACACACACACACACACACACACACACACACACACACACACACACACACACATACACTCACGCACGCGCGATCGTAGACATCATTATTGAATTAAGGGAAAGATATAGATTTAATAACTGCAATTTATTACAATAGATCTTTCGATATGTATTACATCTTTATTTTTTTTTGTACACTAATAGACCAAACGTGTTCTTTTCTAAGAATCACATTACGAATTACCTATCACTGAACATTAGAAACTTAGAATATTTACAAAGAACTGACCTACCGTTACAATTCGACAAAACTTAACGATTATGTGATGGGATATTAAAATAGATAATATATCGGGCGTAGCGTACTAGCCAAATGAATAGATCTTGCATTAATGGGTTCAACTTTTAAAAATACACTTTTTATATTTTGAAACGTTGAATAATAACTTATAGCAAAATTTTCTTTTAGTATTTACTACTTCTTCGTGGCTGATGTTTTTAGTAAAAAACAACGCTTCGAAAAGATTTTACTTGTAATTAGACGCATCTACTCTTATGTTACCTAAATGCTAAGGAACCGAAGACAAGCTACACCAGGAGTGCTTATAGGATTTATAGAGTAAAGTAATGTAAACAATGTCTTTACATTACTTTAAGAACTTAAAAACAAAAGCCATCAGCTATTCTTTGTCTGACGTCATGTATTTCTAATTTACGTGGTTACCGTTCTGAATTTTATATTATTTCCCATTCCAGCCACCATTGTCAATCTAGAAACACATTCTTCATAGACCATGAGTTTCCAAAATGGTAGGGGGTTGTCAAGGGGGTTTCCTTGAAGGGGGTTGTCAAGGCGTGTGAGGGACGTGCGACACTAGTTGGTAAATAATAAAATAAATTCTCATTTAGTTAATATTAGGGTACAGTATATTTTGAAATTTAAAACTAAACTTACACCTTGAATTTTGTTTATAAAGGTAAGTTTATTGACTACGATGCTTAGAAACTTTAAACAAAATGTATGTATTTATACAAAAAATAAATAAATAAAGGTTGTGCACGTTTTGTAAAATCGTGTATTTACAAATTGACATCAGTAATGTCAACATAGACTCCATGTAACAAAAGTACTGCAAAATGAAAATTTGAAAATGGAAAACTATTGCTCTGCCAAACATGATTCTGACAAATCTTCATTTTGGATAAAACACTAAAAGTGTATCCCAGAGTATCGCAGGTAGCTCTTCGACTATACTTGCCTTTTTCAAGAACACTTGTAAAAACCTAAATATTGAAACAACCTTTATGGTAATAATGATTTGCGTTGCGGCTGTAATAAAATACAACCTCAAATAGGCATTTCTAGTGAAACAATTCCACCTCATCCATCTCACACAGATTTTTCTCTTGTCAGTTTATATTTACCTATCAAATTAAAACTTGAAATGTTATATCAAACTTTTCGTTAAAACAAATATGAAAATGTATGTATAAATTAATAAATTATTTTTAATAGATATAATAGTAGTATCGTTTTCATATGCCTATATTATTTATTTATAGTGAAAATGGCATTGGAGGCTTTCATTTCCAGAGGAGGGGTCGTGATACCAAAACCTTTGGAAACCCTTGTTCTAGACCAAGCTAAGAGCCTAACGATTACACTATAATGTGTCATCAATTATGTTTTCTCAAACTAAAAGGTATGTAACATTTTCAAACGTTATATGAATTCAATATTGTAACTTTTTAAGAAACGGGAAGATTGAAAACCTTAGTAAAGAGTGGTACACGAGAGTTCTAATCTAACTGTGTAATATTGAGTTAAAGAACTTCAGCCAGAATAATTTTAAACGTAATGTACTCGAGATACTTTTCAATTGCTTATTTCTGTCAAATGAATAATTTGTCCAATTACAGACAAACGCCGGCTTTTATCAAGACCTCATGGAAAACTTTGTGAAATCTTTTAATAACCCAAAAACTTTCAAAAACATCTACTTAGTAAGGTTGGTACTTGAAAGAAATTATGAATCAAATAAGAAATAGTAATTTTTCTGAAATTAAAACCATTTTTGTAACTCTTCAAATTCGAACATGTCTTTTCAGCAATTTATTTTTTTTTTTGCTCAGTCTATAGTGAATTTCTATGTTAACATAAAGTCAATTAATGAGCTCAATAAGATCATAATTGCAGAGTATTAATTACCTAAATTAACGAATAGCATTCTAAAAATGCAAGCAGTAAAATAGTTTCAAAGTGGAATCATTAAAGTCCCTCTGTTTATAAACTACACATGTTCATATGATTGTAGCGTTAAAAAATTAAACACATTTTTCCACCATAGGCCTACTATCTTTTATGAATATTAACTGACGAAATGGAATTTAATTTAGGGCGGATTGTGAAACTGTGGTTTATATTAAATAATCTTTTGGGAATTAAACCTTTTTGATACTTTAGATTATCCTGTTTAGATTATTAGAGCGGCACATATATAATGCCAAACTACTTGCTATGTTGCTCATGTTACGCTCTACTTGCTTGCATCTTTCGTATTAAATTTATGCTTTGAATAATAATAACATTAAATAACAACTGCATCTGCTGTAAGTTTACTTTAAAGACATTGGGGAAATTTCTAACTATATTTTTATAAGATACTATGTCCTGTTCGACTGACTCATGATCAACCCACAACATAAATTGTAAGAGGACCGGATGTGATGTTTGTAGAGGTGTGATGAGGAGGAATATAGAAAACCAAAATATTTTTTCTTTTTACCTTTTAGTTTATAGTATTACAGAAGTTTATAATATTACAGAATACGCTTTTAAATTCGTATGCTCCGATAACACCTAACAAAGATTTAATAGGTAGGAGAAATATATTTGCACAATTGATAACATTGTTTTTGATACCAATTTATATATATATATATATATATATATATATATATATATATATATATATATATATATATAATAAATATGGTGATACGTTTTCTTGTCATGTATGATTTAAATTATTCCAAGTACGAGTATTGTAAATAATGTACTTATCTTCATTACTGTTAGGACGTTATAATATTTTCTTCCTTTGACGTGTTTCGGAGTAACTCCATTTTCAAAACTTTAGATGTACTTATTAAGAACGGTTTAAGTTTTGAAAATGTAGTTAATCTGAAACGTGTCAAACGAGGAGAATATTATATCGTCAGGAATGGCAAAAAACTGTACTCAAGAATTAACAAGAATTGTTTTAGTTTAAATATCTTATAAATTGATTTAATAAAAAAAATTCTTGTATTTGAAATATTTGTGTAATTATATATATATATATCGCAATATGTATTCTTGTGTAATAATAAAGAAACAAGTCAAAATACAAACACAAGAATTATAATTGAATTTACAATTCAAAGCTTTTTGTTGGCTAACAGTACCAACATTGAATTGTTTAGTATTCCTGATGATGTTGGTACTGTTAGCCAACGAAAAGCTCTGAATACAAATTATATTCTTGTATTTGAATAACCTATATTGTTATATACATAAATATATATATATATATATATATATATATATATATATATATATCACTTTCACTTATGTACTTAAACAAGAATCTTGTCAGTATGCCCGAGGATGGAGACACTAACCAGTCTTTGAAAGTACTCGCATAAATACCAAGAAGATTCTTGTTTAAGTACATAAGTGAAAGTGATAAGTATATACAAGAAAACAGTGTTGCATAATCTACAAATATGTATATATATATAATCATTTCCGAACACCTAAATTTAGGAAAACCTGGTTTAAAATAACTTCAAAACAAAATAAAGCATAACAACAAAAAATAAAACTCCAAACACCAAGTGTAAACAATATAAATACAGAGTATAACAACTAGAATAGACAATCAGGCCGCAGTCTTTAAGAAAGACACAAAGAACACATAAATTTTATGAAAACAACTCAGAAGCATATCTTACTAACCACATAATACAACAGAACACTGCTACACAAACATTAACAGGGACAACAATAAAAAGACAAATTTCAAACTGACTAGAGCAATAAAAAAGTTAGAAACAAGCAGCATGTTTCAATGCAGAAATCTATGTGTATGTTAGTGTGTATATACATCTGTTAAGAATCACAAACCTGGAAATAGCTCTTGATGTTTATAGCATTGTCATATTTGTTCATCTGGATGTGTTTCGAGTAATAGCCGTGGATCTAAAATTTCTGTGTATGCTGAGGTGAATATCGGAAATGTGTCAAAGAAACATATCCATCAACGATACATAACACGTGTCAATACAAATCGTATGCACTGCTTGTAGTGAACACTTACCTCGACTCGGCAACATACCAACTAGACGTTGATGACGTCTTAAAGCAGAAGAAATCGTGTTGTCTATGTGTCAAAGAAACATATCCATCAACGATACATAACACGTGTCAATACAAATCGTATGCCCTGCTTGTAGTGAACACTTACCTCGACTCGGCAACATACAAACTAGACGTTGATGACGTCTTAAAGCAGAAGAAATCGTGTTGTCTATGTGTCAAAGAAACATATCCATCAACGATACATAACACGTGTCAATACAAATCGTATGCACTGCTTGTAGTGAACACTTACCTCGACTCGGCAACATACAAACTAGACGTTGATGACGTCTTAAAGCAGAAGAAATCGTGTTGTCTATGTGTCAAAGAAACATATCCATCAACGATACATAACACGTGTCAATACAAATCGTATGCACTGCTTGTAGTGAACACTTACCTCGACTCGGCAACATACAAACTAGACGTTGATGACGTCTTAAAGCAGAAGAAATCGTGTTGTCTATGTGTCAAAGAAACATATCCATCAACGATACATAACACGTGTCAATACAAATCGTATGCACTGCTTGTAGTGAACACTTACCTCGACTCGGCAACATACCAACTAGACGTTGATGACGTCTTAAAGCAGAAGAAATCGTGTTGTCTATGTGTCAAAGAAACATATCCATCAACGATACATAACACGTGTCAATACAAATCGTATGCACTGCTTGTAGTGAACACTTACCTCGACTCGGCAACATACCAACTAGACGTTGATGACGTCTTAAAGCAGAAGAAATCGTGTTGTCTATGTGTCAAAGAAACATATCCATCAACGATACATAACACGTGTCAATACAAATCGTATGCACTGCTTGTAGTGAACACTTACCTGGACTCGGCAACATACCAACTAGACGTTGATGACGTCTTAAAGCAGAAGAAATCTTGTTGTCTAGGTAAGCTATGTTTAACCTTTACTTTATACGTTCGTTTTCGTCAGTAATCTGTATAACTTCAATTTAAACGGTTCTACAAACGTCCTGAACAGCAAAGTCAACGGTATACATTTTTATACCCTCTTCATGTGCATTATCCGGTGCAAACGTTGGCTGGTAACAAATGGGTTTGGTCTCATTTCAAACAGATTTAAATAGCTGGACAATCTAAAATATCGGCCTACCTGATGCATTAATCTCTTTATAGATTGGTTAAAGCACCCTATAATAACTGTGTCTTATAAGATGGCCTAATTATTCCAACCTACTTTTCTTAATTGTAGTTCTTATTTATCTTTTTTTAACCAAGTGACTCGTTATTTATTCTCCTAATTTATACTCCGTTCAACATCCACCTAACCTTTTGAATTAGGGTTTTTATCGTGTTCCTTGCTAATATTTCTTATGGAGCCGGTAAACATAATGTTCCTATAAGGGTTTAATCAGTCTTAAGCCAATGCTAGACTAACTCATTATAATTGCTGCTTACGGTTACAATTGCTGAATTTATTCCTATTACGATTCAGCATGTCACATAAATATTTGTTTTATTTTAGCTAACATAAAATTGGCCTAGTTTAAAAAAAGAATTTTGGTTTTTAAAATGTTTTAAGGTAACGCTATGGAAGAAAGCCATGATAAACCGTAAACCAATTAAAGGCTTTCCAATAAGATTCAAGGGTGTGGGATTCAGATACAATACCTCGGCAATAAATACAATGTCTCGATTAATAATTTGTTAATTTTTTTGTCAAATTAATAATTTGACTGTATCTAATTTGTTGAGTTATTTTATTTACTAACTTTTGTTTTAACAGTTATCTAAGAAATTTCTCATTTAATTAATTCATAGACCAACCCGTATTTAATAACATAATACAATACGAGTGAGTTTTTAATTTAACATTTATCGTATGTAACTTTTTTCTCTAGTAGCGGAGCGTGGTTTTCATCCACGGACTTCTGGTTTATGGTACCAGCACGCTTTCATTGCGCGTACACTCTTATGACTACTGCTATTTACACACTTTGCACCAATTAAAAGTTTTCAAATAGTGTTTTAATTAAATAGTTCATTTCCACGTAACACCCACTGCCACTGTCTGTCACGAAAGCATTTATCTCTTCACTATATTATAAAACACTGAACTTATTCACGTACAACCAATCCTTTATAACGACTTGGCGTTCCTAATAATGTCTCCTACTAGAGGGACCTAGAGCAGTGTATCTGATGCGTCTTCTCAAGAGTGAATTGCCGCTTCTAGTATTTTCTATCCGTTTTTTTCAGAAGGTTCTAGCATTATGAGTCGGATTACTGTTGTGTCCACTAAGCTTGAAGGAGCCGCGCGCCATATTATGAGTGGGACACTTACCGTTACAATAACATTTCAGGCGTTCAATCTATAAAGGTCTTATTTAATATCGTTATTAGTCTAGATTTATTAAAAAGAAGTTTACGGGTTGGCTCAAACCCATTTCCTTTAAAACGTTTTGTTTTTATTAATTTTAAAACCTCAAACATATTAACTATATTTTAAAAAAATCACTAATATAATTATTATTTACTATATTCACTCGAATTTATTACTTTTCAAATATCCCTAATTTATTTATTTGCGTTTCTCGATAGACACATTTTCCACCTGATTGAACCATTATTACAATGGAGACTAACACCTTGGAGCCTAACACCATACTGGATTATTTCGCCAAATGGTATGCTTATTGGTGTGGGTAAATGGTTGGAATTTTTTTAGGTTTGTGTTTTCGGTCAAATATTTTAATTCAAATACTGAAAAACAAAAGTACTTTATAAAGCAGAAATTGCTAAACTTTGGTAAATATTATTACCGTTAGATTTTTATAGCAAAATTGGTGAGATGAAAATATGAGTAAAATTCTTTACTTTATTATTCTATTTGCCTTTTCATTCCCGATATGTTTGCGTCAAAAGAAACATTGCAACAATTTCAAATTATAATGCAAAAGCTAAAACTTGGTCTACAGATTTTGTTGTAAACCAAGTGGCCTTACTTCACTATTTCGTGAGAATTGCCTCGTTGCAGAGATTACGACGCGTCTGAACCGAAAAACTGTACGAGAAAAAAGCTTGGAGACGGCTGTTTCGTAAAATTGTCACGTTTTAACACACGTATGTAGATTAAATTAAGTGATAACATGTGATTTTATACAACAGCTGATTTTATATTATAGGTTATGTTGTAGGACAGCAGTTTTAACATGACGCTGTGGAATACTTTATGTATTGCGCAAATGTTATTATTCAATATTTGCCTCTGGTAATAAATATAATAATTTATATTTCAATACATCTTGGTATATACATTTATTATAATTTTAAATAGTTATATAGTTTTATTCCAATTTCTTTAAATGGCGCGACTGACACGTTTGATAAACGACATTTATTTGAATTCGTTATAACACAAAAACAAATTTATTTTACTTACTTTTTTATTTTTTGATTACAATTATTATACATATGTATATAGTCTATATATGACAGAAATACAAGTGCTAAAATAGGAAGCAAATTTTCTTGCAATTTTCCATTTCCCTCTCTATAAGAGATGACAATTATTTTTGAACTATTATTTTTGTTTGTTACTATTTATTCACTTCTAATTTATGAAGCTGATGGTGATCTATAATTTCTCATTCTATCCCTCTCTTATATTCTTCATTAATGCAAGCAACCTTTCTCTTAAAGTTTCATATACATCTTTATATAATATATGATTTTTAGCAATAGGAAAGTTGGCTCAGTGCCAAAGTGTTCTATTTCAAATATGTAACCATTCAAGTTCGAATTCGACTAAGACATCAGCTTTTTAAATTTTAATAATTGAATAAATATTTGAAAACAACTGTATTAGCATCAATTGTCATCCACAAAAAAATTTATTTAAACTTCATTGAAGGAATAAAAATGTATTTTATCAACGATTGAAAATTTTTACAAATTATATATATATATATATATATATATATATATATATATATATATATATATATATTAAATATGGTGATAGGTTTTCTTGTAATAGAGTTAATAAATTAAAAATATTTCAAAAACAAGATTACTTTTAATGAAAATATTTATTCAAAGCTTTTCGCCGATAAAATAGTACCAGCATCTTCAGGAAAATAATTATCTAATCTGATTAGATAATTATTTTCCTGAAGATGTGCTGGTACTATTTTATCGGCGAAAAGCTTTGAATAAATATATTCATTAAAAGTATTCTTGTTTTTTAAATATTTTTAATTTAATAATTATATATATATATATATATATATATATATATATATATATATATATATATAAGGAGAGTGTGAGGTAATAGAAGGAATTGAATAATGTAATGTATTCATTTCTGTCGGCCAGTCCTTCTGACTACCACATTTATTAATTTAATTGCGATTATTGTTTACTTACACAGAATATTTTAGCTACGCTAAAGTAGTTTTGAGCCTATTATTTTTAATACTGTTTGCAAGTTGGATGCAGAAGATACTGACTTTTTAGATTTCTCATGTCTTCAAAGGTTTTGATCAGGATACCTAACTTTAAAGACGTGAGGTTGAAATGACCATAACACGACTTTCCTCTAGGTTCTAATATGGTTGGAATTTTATTATATGAGATAAATAAAGCATAATGTTGTCGCAATCTTCACGCATTTTCTCCAGCAAGACTCATCTTTTGTTGGAGCCTATTAATCATACATTTACGCCTAGCGGACACGTCTTCTTACCGAATATTGCAGATTTTGAGCTATAGATACTTTCTCCAATACTGAAGCAATGTATTAGCTGAACGATTAGAGTAATATTGACATCTCTGTAAAACGTATTGGAGAGTAGCAGATGTTCTTAAATGTCCTTCTTTTTTGCTAAATTAACGTCGCTTCCAAAAAGAAAGGTTGAAATCTTGACTCCATTTGTGACCGAGACTAATATGTGTGGCATTTTTTAAATCTAGACAAACATCTAAGCTTAGAATTTTTACTCATGTCTTCTGTGTAAACCCTAATAAACACCTTTAGTTTAACGTGTGTTGTGTTTATTATTTAGTAAAAAAATATAATAATTTCTTTAAAATATTTTGTGTTTATTTTTATTAAAATCAACATTTTTTTATGTAGACTAAATATTAAAAAAAACTCTATAAGAGAGCATTATAAATGATATCTTCAAATTAATAAAGTATTATTTTTAAGAGAGTTGATATATTTACTAAACTAAAACACACAATATATTTATAATAAATAGTCTCGTATTTAAAAACGACCAAGTATTTACTCAGCCACTTTTCGACTCACAGACTACTGTAACGTGATACGAATCCAAAGCTGTAAAAATGCCGGAATTATCATACACTGTAATTAAAACCAAAGGACATGGATGATACAGAAATTTTTGTTTTTATTTTATTAATAATTTTTTCTGATAACTATTTCTAAAACCCTAAAAATAATATCTTACATACGTATTTTTTCTATTGTAAATACCAACAATCAACTTACAAGTCAATACCCAGTACTTAAAATTATGGACCGTTGCCAAGATACTTTAAACATTTCGTTGTAATTACAAAGGGCCCCCCGGGGGTACGTAACATATAGTGTTTACCTACATGGATATGTAATCGCAACAAAAACTTTTGAACCCCTTGGGATAGGAGTTTCATCCATACACTTGTGACATTTATTGCGCTAAATAATAATTTACTGGCATACCCCTACCGACAGGTTTGTGAAACATGACCACCGCCTGCTACTTAGTATTGTTTTTATATTGTGAAAATGTTTAGGAACTGATGCGTGAAAATAAGAACAGCGTGAGGATGAAACAGATTAAAAACACCCCTTGCATCGGTTTTTAAAGCAGGATAATTTGATTTCATACTTCGTTAACGATTACATTACTCGTACGAGTAAGTAGCCTTTTCTGGGTGAAAAACCAAATTAGGTTATTATCTTTACTGTGGGCCCGTAAAAGTTTTATTATCCGTCAACAATTAAAATAAAAATCTAAAGATATTTTATAGCACTCAATTTTCGGCATCGCATGATTTCTACTAAGAAACAAAAATTAAAATGCTCTTATTATTTGAAACAAAAGAATGTTACACAGTGTTCTGCATACTGTGCCTCTACATACATACAGAAATTATTATTGTTTATTTTTATTTCCTGATTTTCTACTTTACACATTCATATCCGTTGACACTATGCACTTACAGTGAGATGTTCGTTATATAGTGACTATACAAAATAATTAATACAATAAATTCGGACTAACAATTCCAAATTGATAGGAATCATAAATAAATAATCAATAAGATTTCATTTACAGTTTAATCTAATACATCTCACATTATATATAATATTGGTTAGTTTTATTTTACCAATAATTTTAAAACCTAATATATTTTTCAAATTCCTATATTTTCTTACTTATTGCTTTATGGGATTAATTGTAGCTCTAAATTTACTCAAGTTCATTTTGCCTCATACGTTATTACTGGCGTATTCTGAGAGTTCGACTGTCTTTAAGAGTTTCTAGGAGTATTTTCTCTTCAGTTTGTCAGTAAAAAGTAAGGAATTTGGGGCCTTACAGGCTAGGTTTACGGATGGGTTTCTGACATTATGAAGGGCGTTATTTAGTTAGAAAGGTAAACGAAGATGCTGTAATTCTTGTTTATTTCTAATCATGAGGGGAATTGGTTTACTGATTTTATTTCTATTCTCCTACTCAGAGCTCATAAAGTTTATACTCTGTCTGTAAGTGACTGAACAAAGCCAGTAATTGTAAAAGCTTCTTTTCAATAACTGTAACAAAAGTTAAAATTAATAATTTGTGTTTTGAAATTTATGTACCTATAACATTTCCGGCTTCGCCTCACTGATATTCGCCACGGGCATTTGTCTAAATCTGAATTCAGCCCTGCGTCTATAGGGAAATGATTTGTCCTCCTTCACCCCAGTACCTCAGCTATGCGGCTCTTACTCATGCGATGAAAAACTTTCCTCTTATCCCATATTCATTCCATGGTTTCCATGCAACATATCTACTCCTCCTTGTCACCTAGAGGTTTAAAGAGAAGATCTCTTTATCACCCCGATAAAAAGACCTACTGATGAGAAAACTCATCATTCTAGTTTGTAACTTCTTGTGTGCTAGATTGTGTTTTGTAACAAGACCCTCTGATGATGATGACATGGTCATCGAAATGTACATAAGGGTTTAATCTTAAGTAACTTGTTGTATTTGTTATTTTTGATTATTTTTGTGGTATTGGGGTTCTTTTCATTATTTTTATTGTATTACTTATTGTTATAGATGAATTTGTTTATATTTCCAATTCTTAAATAGTTAGAAATGTCAAGTAGCTGAAAATAATCTCATATAAACACCAAACCTAGTTGCGTTAGATGCCACGCTGAAAGAGTTAAAATCACCAAGTCGGTTGGAGAAAATAATGTCATATAAACACCAAACCTAGTTGCGTTAGATGTCACGCTGAGAAAGTTTAAATCACCAAGTCGTGTAAAGAAAAGAATCTCATATAAACACCAAACCTAGTTGCGTTAGATGCCACGCTGAAAGAGTTAAAATCACCAAGTCGGTTGGAGAAAATAATGTCATATAAACACCAAACCTAGTTGCGTTAGATGTCACGCTGAGAAAGTTTAAATCACCAAGTCGTGTAAAGAAAAGAATCTCATATAAACACCAAACCTAGTTGCGTTAGATGCCACGCTGAAAGAGTTAAAATCACCGAGTCGGTTAGAGAAAATAATTTCACGTTAACACCAAAGCTAGATGTGTTTGATGCTACGCTGAGAGGACTAAAACTACCAAGTCGGTTAAAAAAGTGAATTTGAGATAATTTATCCTGTTCATGACATATGAATTTATGCATGTCGGTTACGTATCTGAGGCAATTGCAATTGCCATGTTACTATCTTTGTAAAAACGTGAAATGAAACATTTTGCTTTTTCAACCATGAACTATTTAGGTACTATGTCTCTATTATCACCGTGTTTGGTGTAATAAAGATAGATTTAATTATAATCATTAGTTAAATTTTGCTTGCAACTAGTCCAGAAAGGCCTTGATCTTTGTTCTCTATCAGGTTTAATTTCTTAGAAAGCCCTTTTTAATTAGGTATAAATTATTCACCTGGAGAGAGATTGTTATTCCAGATTATGAGTTACGAATCTCTTTCTACATTCTTCTTTGAAATCGCCTTCGAGATGACGCCTCTGTGACAAATGTTAAGACGAGAAGCAAGTTCTGCGTTCAGGCGGCATTTCAATTAATTCGTGTTTTAGGGGAAGATTCTTGTCATTACATTAATGGTTCTACAAAAATAACTACGTCGAGAGATTCAGTAAATGTGTAACGACATTAGACGTTCTATTGTTCGTTTCAATAATACTTACAATATAGACTTTGTATTGTACATTTTTAGACTAATTATTAACATAACAATTTACAAGTATTGTTCGGAAGACTATGTATTAAAATTGAGTATCAAAAATAATAATTGATAGCATTATAAAAAGTAAAATGTTTATAAATACAATAGCTATTTACTAAATACTACACACTATTAACTTACAAAATACCACACTTTTTGTAATAGGTTTGCTTTACGTATACCGAATACCTTTACAACCAAGAATGGTCATCACTTCAAGGGATGACACTTTGGTAGTCGCACGTATAGCCTATCGCAGCAACGTCCCTCAAATGACTAATAACCTTCATTTTTATTTTGCCTATATATCAATACTAGCCCACCCAAGAAGCCCAGCGTGAAGGAAATTCGATATACACATTTTATTATTTTTATTCAAAACAAATTTACAATATAAAAAACATTTAATGTGTCCTCGTAGCCCCAGTTGCGGCTACAACTGAGAAAAAATAAGCTACTCGATCAGAGCGTTCAGAGCCCTTGAATCATAATTTTAATTTCTGAAATTCAAGATTAATTTTGTATACTGATATATATCGGTTCAAGATATTTTTTATCTAATTTAGGCCTATACAGTGTTTTAACTGTTCGCCTTTTATAAAATCGTACCCATGTATATTATTTATTACGTTTTTTCAAAAAAAATATTCGTTTTCCATTTCAAGGCTTTGCCCATCCACTTTTAATAGAACATAGTATCTGCGATTCAGATATTTGTGTTAGTTTCCATATTCGTTCCATGATCGATACGCCTTTTCGTATGAAAACCTAGATCTGTCTAGTTTATGGTCACGCTATAGTCGAGGGTTTCTATTTTGTGCCTTAACAAGGTCATCCTAACTGCCTAGTGATGAAAATTAAACTATTGTTGGTACCAATGAATTAATCAACAATTACGCATTATTAATTTTCTAAAAAAAATACCAAAATATAAACCTATAAATAGGGCAATGTAAGTCTAAATTCTTGCGTAATTTTATCGTCCAAATAATAAATATTTATTTTAACTTTACCTATACATTTAGCAAACAATTATAACAAAGCTACTAGCATACATTGTATTGAAAATATCATGTTACCTTCCCATCATTTTACGCTGGCGTTCACTCTAAAGACGTTTGGTTTAAATAAATGTATTTTAAAAATATCTAAAGATAGTTTTAATTATTTTATTATATTTTAATTTACCTAACTCACGCGTTATAAGTTACTTTTAAGCCAAATATATTTCCAGGATCAAAAGACCCAGCCATTTTCATTAAAAATTCAGTTTTTTAGTGATTCTTTAGAATAAAGTTTGTTGCCACTTGATTAAAATAAACATGCTTGCTTTCAAAAACATGTAACAACGTCTCAGGGACAATTTCGATTGTAGTCAATTGTAAGGCAGTATTATGGAGTTCGGAAAATGCTAGTTTTACTTTAGCAACGCCACTGCTATTCTGACGACTGATATCTGACTCAGGTCAAACATCAATATTGCATTCAGCCAGCGGTTTGTCCTTGTAACCTCTCCGACATTGTCTCAGTAATGAGTAAAAGGATATGGGAAACTAGAATAAACCGTAAGTTCGGTGTCTATGAACGACGAAGGAGAAAACTTATCTCAGACAAACAAAAAATCACACAGTATCGTATTTGATTTGCAGTTATCAATCTTTACAAAAAACATTTGCAGAATGAATTTTTATAAAAAAAATTTACTTCTAAAGGATTTATTAGGGGTGAAATTAACTCACAGTTCTGATTAACCGTTAATTGCTCGGTAACCTTTGGTACATTGTGTGTTCGTTCTTTTCACACACATAAGAGGAATGAAAACGTTCAACGGATCGAAAACTAATTAGGTACCCATGCATTCAAATATCAACAGAGCTTGCTTTAAGCTGGTATTGTTTAATCCCTAACGTTAATTTGTAGCTGTGCTACTAGCCTAATTATATACAAGGGTTTAGATGTAATTAATTATTTCTGTTCAGGTATTACTAAGTACGAAAAACACAATTCATTCCCTAATCGTATTCGTTTAAATATGGTTTATTTAATATCATATGAGTTTAGTTTATCATATGATATTTACTGGACTTTAGGTATAAACAAGTGATATTAACAAACATTTTTACCTAAATTAGGCTAAATTAACATTAAGTAATTCCTACCTAAATCAACAGGAAACATTTTTATTATATGTTCTTTTAACTAAATATTCACAATTAATTATTATAAATAAAACAACGTAGCCTATACGTTATATTAGCTATTCTATAATCTACAGCGTAAAAACAGCTAAATTGTTAAATCATATGTTTTCCTCATTTTAAGCCAAATGGAGAGGGATAACCATAATACACACCTTGCCCATTTTGTAAATTGTTTTCTATCACATTAAATAAAATGATTTCATTAAATTAAAATTATAAATTAATATTGATAAAACAGTATTTTATTAAACATTACAAGTTTAATAAACTTTGAGTCTAAGTGAATGACTAGAAAGTATTTTATTATTGATTAAAAATTTGAATAAGATTATATATATATATATATATATATATATTTATATATATATATATATATGTGTGTGTGTGTGTGTGTGTGTGTGTGTGTGTGTGTGTGTGTGTGTGTGTCTGTGTGTGTGTGTGTGTGTGTGTGTGTGTGTGTGTGTGTGTGTGTGTGTTTACTCGTATAATAAGCAAAATACCAACACCATCAGGAATGAGTAATAATAATAACGCAAGACATATAACATACTGATGATTTTGGTACTGTTTACCAATGAAAAGATTTGAATAAAAAATATTAATTAATTCTTGTATTTGAATAGCATAGGTTGTTTTTTTATATAGGTTTTATATATATATATATATATATATATATATATATAGGTTATATATATATATATATATATATATATATATATATATATATATATATATATATATATATATATAAGAAGAGTGTAAAATAATAAAAGGGATGGGAAAAAATATCTCACCTACCGTATCTATGATGTTACCATTTTAATACGAAATGCTTTTCTCAAAATTATGAAGGAAAATATAAACACAACAAAATAGACTTAAAGCCAGTTTTTATTTCCTATATTTAATTGAAATTTAATAACCCTTCTACCTAAATTTAGGATACTAAACAATAAAGACTTGCTAAATAATATTAGACCCGCACAATACAAATATAGTATTTTTTATGGAGCCTCCTAACGTTCAAAGCAAAAATTCGATCCTGACAAGGCACCAAGAAGGGCTTTCATCCTCAAAATATATTTTCACAGACGTTTTCCTCTAACGAAGTGGCATGTGCACTCTAATGCCTTACATTTCTTTGTTTATCCTTATTATGAAATGTTAAAACCCATCTTTACACCTTAAGTATGCCTACTTCTGGTATGTGAGTCGTAGTATACCCCTATATCCTGTAACAGAGGGTTTTTATAGTATCTAACTTATGTTCACACTTAATTGTTATTCTAATGTGATAATGGTCATTCTCACTTATCAAAGTAAGGTTGTATTATACATTATAAGGAATACGTATCCTCAAATGTAGCAGGTAGGTAACATTGTGTGAATCTACTTTGTGAAAGAATCTAGCGTAAGTATTAGAACTATTGTAGATAGGTAGGGTTAGGGTTGCTGTGTACCGTTGTTCATTGAAACTTTAACAGCGAACTGACATACAGGTAGATTAAGTAGGGGCAAACCATTCGACAATAACAGTGTTTCTCGGAGAAAGCTGTAATTTCCATAATCTGGCGCGAGTAAAGAGGGACAAAGAAATTTTAATGATCGAAACAAAAACAAAATGAAAGATAGGCCCAGGATAGGTTACAATAAGAGAAAGGAAGACCAATAAGAGTAGACAAGACATGAGGAAGGGAAGCGATAGGAGGAGCATAATGTGATAGGACAGGAGCTGACGAGTTACGTTGTAGAAGCCAGAGAGGGAAGAACGTTTACGAAACGGAGAGAATGTCCAACCATGGAGCCGAAGATGACAGGATATTAAAGACGTTTATCCGTCATCTTGGGCAAAAAGTGGATAACGACGCCAAAGCACGGGAACGCTCAGGATAGACCAAGCTATTTCAATCTAAAGTTTCAAAGTATTCATTATTAAAATTAAATTTTCGTTAATTGTAATTTAAATCCAGCAAAACAAGTTTAGAACATTAGTATAGTAAGTACATTTACTATAACGCAGAAGCCTCACACCTAGAGATAAATTTAAATAAACTAAAGTTGTTAATATAATATTAGATTTAAGACTTAAGGCTAGTAACTTATAAAGAGTTTTATTTGGTTAGCCTTGCCGCTGAAACTATCTAGCCACTCATTAAATTCTAGTATTGAAATTTAAATTAGTATTTAATTTGTTTTTTTAGTAGATTAAAGCTTAATATTTAAGTAATCAGTGAGTTTTTCCAGACAATTTTTCAGAAATGTTAATTTTTTCAAAATACATATTTCGCTTTCAACAATCAGTTTCTATAGTACAAATATTTATTATTTTAATTAATAAATTAAATTATAATTTTCTTATAAATTATTTCGTATCATAAAAAAAGCCATGATGTGTTATTTTTGACTTAAGAACGCGAACGTAAGCGTTATATTATATAATATATAGACCACGATTTCTAGTTTCTATTTTTTTTCATATTTGTACCTGTACTTTTACCATTATTATGAAAGTTATTACAAATTAAATACAATTCGATCTATATCACTTTCAAGTACCCTTTTTAACTATGTAATTACAAAAAGTTTTCATTGCTAAATGTCGGATCAACTTAACTGAGTTAAGGTTTATCGTTAAAGAAACATTTGATAGGCTAAACTAAAGTAAACTGGGGATCTGCCGTCGTAACTGGATTTTATTGTCAACATCATGATAAATTTTGCAGCTTTTGTTGCTTTAAACAAAATACAATCGGCGTTTCCTGTGTAATTGCTTACATAGAATCAGGTCAGGGCATCAAAAATAGCAATTGACTGTATTCGTGTTCATCTCTCTATCATGAGCTATGATCAGCTTATTAGCGTGCGTTATTTGGAATAACCCGCTGGTGGTGATCATATCAATTTGAGAATAAGCTTCAAATAGCTTTCGTATGGTTTAACTGATATGTTCATGTTTTAAACTATATATCATTTCAATTAGAAACTACGGTAAATTTAAGTATCGAAATCTTGTTGCTGTTCATGACGAGCTGGTTGTTAATTACTTATTACACTTTTACTATTACTTGCGGCCAGACTTTTTGTTACCTAAAGCTTGTTAAACTGTTAACTTACACTTGGAGCAATCGTTTTCGTCTTACGACTTCATCAACCTTGTATTTTCGATCAAAAAACTTTTAACTTTCAAAAACAGATACCAAAGACGCACAACGGCATCAATCCTAGCGGCAAAAATAAGAGGCTGAAAACGTCTTGAGACGAAAACGTTTCATCCAAGTGTAAGTTAACAATTTAACAACCTTTAGTTAACAAAACGTATAGTCCCAAGTAATAGTAAAAGTGCAATAAGTATATTTAGAATTTCCATGTGGATTATTTTATAAAAACAATCTAAAATACGTAATTTGGAGTGCAGTCAGAGGAGAGAAAATTTAGGTGAATAAACTAACAAATTGTTTTTTTATTGCTGCTATAAATACAATAATATTTGTTTCATTTTATGATTTCTAAAAACGTATTACTGATCGTATAGTGTAACATACTTCTTATATTGTATGTTTTCAATATTCATGTATTATGTATACTTGTATTCATGTATGTTATTTATGTGGCTATGTTTCTGTAGCCTATATGTAGTATATGTTTGTTCGTACGTAGAGTTTTGTGTATGAATTCAGAGGTTATTATATATATATATATATATATATATATATATATATATATATATATATATATATATATATATAATATATATATATATATATATATATATATGAAGTTAATATATTACTATTGTAAGTAATTTTATCCACCATTAAGTGCAATAATTTTACCTTGAGTGATTCCACAATGGTCAATTGACCGAAAGGTGCCTCATCACTCAAGGTAAAATTATTGCACTTAATGGTGGATAAAATTACTTACAATAGTAATATATTAACTTCATAAAGTCAGTGCAACGGAAAAACAATGGATAACGTTAAATATCAAGAAAAAAAAAATATATATATATATATATATATATATATATATATATATATATATATATATATATATATATTTGTAGATTATGCAACACTGTTTTCTTGTATACATTTCTTGTCCCACACTTAATAACGGAATATACAAAATCGAATGCCCAGACCGTAATAAAATATACATAGGCCAAACAAAAAAGAAATTAAAAGACAGATATTAAGAACACCTCAATGCATACATCAAACCTGAAATTTATAACTCAAACTTAGCCACACACGCAATCAAAAACAAACACACATTCCCCACATTAAAAAACGTACACCTAGTAAAAAAAGGTCCAAAAAGGCCTCAAAATGACAATCTGGGAACAACTAGAAATTTTTAAAATAAAAATAACATCATTAACGAACAGATACAAATAAAATCAAAAAACGATAAATTATTCAATCTAATAGACAATATTAACCCCAAAACGAACGTTAAAAACTCGCACAGTGCAGTGAATCTAAAAATAGAAGTTAACGGTACACCAAGGTCAACGGGAAATCCACGCAGCTCGCAGTCCAAAACCCTGTTCAGTATGCCCGACTATGGAGACACTAACCAGTCTTTGAAAGTACTCGCATAAATACCAAGTAAGATTCTTGTTTAAGTACATAAGGGAAAGTGATATATATATATATATATATATATATATATATATATATATATATATATATTTAAGGCTTCAACTGTTGTTGGGTTCGCCTCGTTAATGCTTGATGAGATTCTATTGAAACGTCGGAAATGCGATTTTATGGACTAGAGACTAGAGAATGAATCTCCAGATAATAACTATTCATCATAGTTTTCCATCCTTGAAGGAATACGTATCAGCATTAATATCATTGAATTGTTTCTAGTTTTATCTAATCTCATAACACTGTTCCACGCTACCACTAAAATATAGTTGTAGCAGCGTGTAATAATGTATAAGTTATAGGTTTGCTCTCGGGGCAAAAAGTACAGTAATCATCAATGTGATTTTCTTACTTCATAATGCATGTCTCATAATAAGTAGTATAATGTATCGTAAGTATTTAATTAACCAAAACCGCTCGTTCTTTATATTTAGCAACCGTTGTTTCCATCTCTACTGAACATTACCTAATTCAAAACAAATTATTATAGGTTAAAACCTGTAGCTGAGTCAAAAGACTTTTGATTTTACTAGAAATAATGACAACTGTAATTAACTGCTTGATTAGTTAGTCTTATTTTTATGCTTAAACTTCTTTTTTTTCAAGTCGTAGCATCATATGTTGAAGCACTGGAAATAGACAATTCAAAACTACTAGTAGGCCTACCCTGTGTTTGTTGAAAGCTTGTAATATTCATTGATTGGATGAAGTGCTTGTGTAGGAAATGTTGGTTTATGATATCTAAAATGATATTTGTAAAATAAATCTTTTTACGGTATGGATAATTTTTATTTCTAATCATTGCATACTACCTACATTCATTATGTAGGTTATTTGGACATATTTTAATTTTTATTAGGGCAAATAGCTATTTTATTAAATAAATAAAACCTTTTTTATAACGCAAAAAGCAGAGGGGTAGATTGTCTTCTAACCGCCGTAGATTTGGCTTTCTCGCATTCATGTATTTCATCGGGTGGAAATAGGATTAGGATCGGGTTGAAATAGATCTATAGTTAGTCATCTTATATAGTTTGTTTTATTGACCTCGCAAGACACAATTAGGAATACACTCGAATACTTTTGTTTTTTAACTATTTAACGTAATGGAGCAGTACACAGATAGACTGGATTTGAGGAGAAAGAAACTTGTATACCAACGCTTTCAAGGCAAAATTTTCTAATTTTACCAATGCAATGACATAGTAAGAAACGCGTCTACTACAAAATATTAATAAGCTGAATGTTTTACTCAACAATTTTATTTTTAAAACTATAAAAAAACAATCAAAGACACAATAACAATAAATATTCACCGAACAGGGTTTTTATAAAAAGATTAATTGATTAGTATTAGGAAACAAACTATCCTTTATGGACAAGTTTTTTAGTATTAAAACTAGACATGTACAAGATTCCAACGATTGGAATATTTAAAAACAAGAGATTTCAAATCCTTGTAGCTACGAAATGTAAGCTATTTCTTTATAGAACTATGAACCGTTTTCCCACGGCCGTTTTTTGTAACAGGAATTTTCAACTAATATCTAAATACAAACTTAATACAGAGCGATTGCTACATTTGTTTTTCGTCAAAATTATATTTCTTAGTAACAAATTAATATGCTCAGTATTTCTTTTAAAAATTAATACATAAACTAATAAATTTTTTTGAGCACTATGTATTAGTTTCTTATCTAAATAAATTAAACCTAATAACCACAATACAAATGTGGTTATTGGATTTTATTTATTTTGTTAAAACTATAGATTATTTAATTATATAAACAACAACTCTTGTATAAACATAATACGGTGTTCAGGTTTGATCAAACTGCGTTTGGTTTATTTCGTACGTTTTGGTCCTTGTTGGACAAATGTTTTAGCGTAAATATTTCTTTTAGTGGTTGGTTACAGTTTATCTCGGTAAATTAAAATAATAAAAGTTTTAAAAACAGTTTACGTTACGTGAGTCGTAGTTATTGTCAACAGTAAATTTCGTTAACGTCATGGACAACAAACCACATCGAAAAAAAATAGTCCGTAGGATTTGCCAACAGAAGTGATACCTCCATATCCCTCTTCTTAAATGGGAACCTTTTAGTAAAATGTGTTTAATAAAAAAAATTACTTAATAGAGATTGTAATAGAAAGTATTATATTAGATATAACATACCGTGAACTTGTCCTTTAGAGATCGCACGTGTACTAACACTTCTAAAAACATGTTACATATTTAGAGTGTTCAATACATTAACAGCTTCTCCATTCGATATGTCTACACATATTTCAAGATTGTTGGTTATATCATACCGAAGCTAATTTACTATCGAATTTACCTAATATAACGCAAGTCAGTGTTTTGACAGCCGTTATCATGTCTGTAGGAAAATCATTATACTGAACCTCTACCTCCCGTCCGCCTACAGCGATCTCTCAAGTCCAAGTGCAAGGTCACATAGTCACTAAAGATATTATAAATCAGTTATTAACTGTTAAAAAAAGTACTGAATAAAACTTTTATTTAAGAAATTATATTTAGTTCCGTTCCGATATTTAGTACCAGACGCCCTTAGGAAAGATTTCATTACAAAAATTGGAATAGAATTATAAAACTTTTTATCGGCATTACGTCGAGTAAATTATAGTAAGGATATTCGAAATACAAATTGAGTAATATATTTAGTAAGTGATAAAAATTATTTAATAGCAACATTTTATCCTAATGATCGTACTCTACAATAAAGTAGCGTGACTCACGTGTTACACAATTGCTCCACAACATAGCCTATAACATAAAATCAGGTTATATGAAATAATATGTTTTCATTAACTTTGAATTCTCTATAACAATTGATTAGTTAGAGCAAATCTATGTGACGATAAACCGTTAATAAACCATGTATATAAACCTTTCTGATAATACAAATATAAGTAAGGATTGTATAACTACTTCTATTTCCCTTCTAACCAAGACTTTTCTTTTTAAAATTGTAATGCACGTTACAATATACTTTATATATTTTTGTAAATAAATTAAATTACAATTATAATAAGGGCGATACTTTTTTTCACATTTCAGAGTACTGCGTAGTCTCTACTCTCCTTTAAGGAGAGAATGTGTTTGGGAATGCGACCTCGTCATTACCAAGGCTTAAGCAATTGTCCTTTCTCTACGTCCACCTGATTCAATCTGTACTACAAGAGATTGTTCCAACTAGCCATATCTTTACAACACCTTCTTATGTGATCCCCCTCATCTGTTCTACTGGGTTTTATATACCCACAACCGATCTTTCGGTTTATACTTGATCTGTTTTATATTCATAATCTTTTACTATCCTTTATAAGCGATAACAGTCTTACTGGCAGAACTACACACAAGTAATGAAGAGAAAACCATTTTTAATGATAATTCTCACTTAGGTCAACAAAGAAATATTATTTTTATTTACTTTTTATTAAATAATTACAATTATATAAATACAGTAACATAACTTATGCGTTAAACATCTTTTCTACCACATAACCTATAACATTAAATAAACTGTTTTTTATGAGAATATATGTTATCACTAATTTTAAACCAAATGGGACGAAATAACTATATTGTATACCGTACCTCTTTTGAGAGAAGTTTCTATTCCATATAAATTTGAAATGAATTCAATTGATACACTTAATTAATGAATTCATATCTGAAATAACTTTATTAACATCAAGTGCTATCCAATACATGTTTTAAGAAGATATATGAACTAGAGTGGATGAATAGAATATATTTTATTAACAATTGAAAATTTGAAAAAGATAAATGTAAGGAGAGTGTGAACTAGTAGAAGGAATTTTAAAACATTGCATAATACTTTTAATTTTAATGTGATATTATGCTAATACAGTAGAGTCTTGCTAACTCGAGTTAGATGGGACCGAGAAACCCCCCCCCCCCCATTATAGGGAAATGCATTATTGTGGAATAAATAAAATAGGAGTTTGAATAAACACTTATAATATAGGGAACTAAAAATGCGCTAAAAACGTTTATAGAACTTTATATGCACATTTCTTGGAACCCCGATTAATTTCATTTGCATACCAAATTGATATAAATATTTCTTGGAAGACTGTCTTATTTCCTTTCCATACCGTATTGATATAACAATTTCTTGGAACCCAGACTCATTTCCCTATGCATACCATATTGATATAAACATTTCTTGGAAGCCTGACTCATTTCCTTTCCATACCGTTTTGATATAAACATTTCTTGGAAGCCTGACTCATTTCCTTTCCATACCGTATTGATATAAATATTTCTTGGAAGCCTGTCTCATTTCCTTTCCATACCGTATTGATATAAACATTTCTTGGAACCCAGACTCATTTCCCTATGCATACCATATTTATATAAACATTTCTTGGACCCTGACTCATTTCCTTTCCATACCTTATTGATATAAACATTTATTGGAACCCAGACTCATTTCCCTTTGCATACCATATTGATATAAACATTTCTTTGGAAGCCTGTCTCATTCCCTTTCCATACCATATTGATATAACCATTTCTTGGACCCCAGACTCATTTTCCTATGCAAACCATATTGATATAAACATTTCTTGGAAGCCTGACTCATTTCCTCTCCATACCGTATTGATATAAACATTTCTTGGAACCCAGACTCATTTTACTTTGCATACCATATTGCTATTACCACTTCTCGGAAGCCTGTCTCATTTCCTTTGCATACCGTATTGATATAAACATTTGTTTGAACCCAGACTCATTTTCCTTTGCATACCATATTGATATAAACATTTCTTGGAAGCCTGTCTCATTTCCTTTCCATACCGTATTGATATAAACATTTCTTGGAACTCAGACTCATTTTACTTTGGATACCATATTTATATAAACATTTCTTGGAAGCCTGACTCATTTCCTTTCCATACCGTATTGATATAAATATTTCTTGGATCCCAGACTCATTTTCCTTTGCATACCATATTGCTATTACCACTTCTCGGAAGCCTGTCTCATTTCCTTTGCATACCGTATTGATATAAACATTTGTTTGAACCCAGACTCATTTTCCTTTGCATACCATATTGATGTAAACATTTCTTGGAAGCCTGAATACCATATTGATATTACCATTTCTGGGAAGCCTGTCTCATTTCCTTTGCATACCGTATTGATATAAACATTTGTTTGAATTCAGACTCATTTTCCTTTCCATACCGTATTGATATAAACATTTCTTGGAACCCAGACTCATTTTACTTTGGATGCCATATTTATATAAACATTTCTTGGAAGCCTGACTCATTTCCTTTCCATACCGTATTGATATAAATATTTCTTGGAACCCAGACTCATTTTCCTTTGCATACCATATTGATATAAACATTTCTTGGAAGACTGTCTCATTTCCTTTCCATACTGTATTGATATAAACATTTCTTGGAATTCAGACTCATTTCCCTATGCAAACCATATTGATATAAACATTTCTTGGAAGCCTGACTCATTTCCTTTCCATACCTTATTGATATAAACATTTATTGGAACCCAGACTCATTTTCCTAGGCATACCGTATTGATATAAACATTTCTTGGAAGCCTGTCTCATTTCCTCTCCATACCGTATTGATATAAACATTTCTTGGAACCCAGACACATTTTACTTTGCATACCATATTGATATTACCATTTATGGGAAGCCTGTCTCATTTCCTTTGCATACCGTATTGATATAAACATTGTTTTGAATTCAGACTCATTTTCCTTTGCATACCATATTGATATAAACATTTCCTGGAAGCCTGTCTCATTTCCTTTCCATACCGTATTGATATAACCATTTCTTGGAACCCAGACTCATTTTACTTTGCATAAGATATTGATATTAACATTTCTTGGAAGCCTGCATCATTTTATTTGCATACCGTATTGATATAAATATCTGTTGGAACCCAGACTCATTTTCCTAGGCATACCGTATTGGTATAATCATTTCTTGGAAGCCTGTCTCATTTCCTCTCCATACCGTATTGATATAAACATTTCTTGGAACCCAGACTCATTTTACTTTGAATACCATATTGATATTACCATTTCTGGGAAGCCTGTCTCATTTCCTTTGCATACCGTATTGATATAAACATTTGTTTGAATTCAGACTCATTTTCCTTTGCATACCATATTGATATAAACATTCTTGAAAGCCTGTCTCATTTCCTTTCTATACCGTATTGATATAACCATTTCTTGGAACCCAGACTCATTTTACTTTGGATACCATATTGATATAAACATTTCTACCATATTGATATAAACATTTCTTGGAAGCCTTTCTTATTTCCTTTCCATACCGTATTGATATTAACATTTCTTGGAACCCAGACTCTTTTTACTTTGCATAAGATATTGATATTAACATTTCTTGGAAGCCTTTCTCATTTCCTTTGCATACCGTATTGATATAAATATCTGTTGGAACCCAGACTCATTTTCCTTTGCATACCATATTGATATAAACTTTTCTTGGAAGCCTGTCTCATTTCCTTTCCATACCGTATTAATATAAACATTTCTTGGAACCCAGACTCATTTTACTTTGCATACCATATTGATATTAACATTTCTTGGAAGCCTGTCTCATTTCCATTCCATACCGTATTGCAATTAACATTTCTTGGATACCCGACTCATTTCCTTTACATACCATATTGATATAAACATTTCTTGGAAGCCTGTCTCATTTCCATACCTTTCCATACCGTATAACTATAAACATTTCTTGGAAGCACGATTCATCATTTTCTTTCAAATTGATAAAACAAGCTCGAATAGATATACCCTTGAATTTAACGGAAGCTCTCGTATTATAAAGGCTCTACTGTAATTTAAACAATGTAAAAATATATTTAAATTTAAGTATGGTCCTTAAATGGTTATTTTCCAGCGATTTTGACAGAAAAGTTTCATTAATAACTACGAAGCTTATATAAAAAATACTTCTTCGTTATTATATTCCTAAGTTTGATGTTAAATAAGGTTCATCGTTAATATTTTCGCGGTGAAAGAAATAATTTTTCTATCGTAGCTAAGCACTGTAGTGAATGTTCGGTATAAAATATTTCGCTTTTAGTATAATTTAGTAACTACCCGTTGGTGTTTCATTTCGCTAAGTATTTAAATGCACGCAGTAAACTGATACCTTCCACGCTGTACGGCGTATTATAGATATGCATGAATGAATGATGATTATTAGCAATCATACTGAACCTTCCATGTTGATACATGAATTTCGTAAGTAACACGAGAATCCATCACACTGTGGCACTCTGCAGTTACAATCAACATCAATCTTCCTCATGAGGTACTGAGTGTGTCTCCCGTTAATCGAGCCTACTTCTGTCATCTCAGCATTTAATTTGTTATATACTTTATAGAATTCCTTTCCTGGTGTTTTATCATAATGCTAATAAATAGTTTAAGCTTACAAAACTTATATAATTTATTAGTAAACTACTGCCAATAGTAGCTCAATGCGTTTATGTAAACGTGTTTCTTTCTTTGTGGTTATTCGATTAAAGAGAGTGAAACTCCCTTAGTATTATAGTATAAAACTAAAACTTATATATTTATGTATAATGTATAATACATCATTTATGTTATTATATTACATGTTACTATTAATTATATTATTTGATTTCTTGTGGATTCATTGTGTTTTAATAATGCACATATTTTGATTTATTTCAGAAACAAGTGGTTCATTGTCAATTAATTATTGTTTAGAGAAATTTTATTTTAAGTACTAGGTTTTCGATTCCGTTTAGGGTTAATGGAAGTTCTAAATCCATAAGTTGGCAAAACAAAACATTCTCCTCCGCGAGAGGGCACAAATGGTTTCTGAACTGAAATGGCAAACCTACTATAGAGGCTATATTATAGAGTACACACACACACACACACACCCACATATATATATATATATATATATATATATATATATATATATAATAAGTTTTCTTGTTTAATAATATCAAACAACATAGATTAATCAAATACAAGAATATTTATTAATTTATATAAAAGCTTTTCGTTGGTAAACAGTATCAACATCATCAGGAAATGAAAATTACAATAATGTAAGGTATAGGCCTAAAACATGTGTTAAATTAGAAATAGAATTGTTGCTCAATTTATACAAATTGCTAAATTTATTTTGTTGCTGTAACATTATAGACATTGAATATAGTATCAAATTTAGAATATATTTGTATTTGTTCTTTTATTAATTTGTTATTATTATTGTATTTATATATTTCGAATACTTCATATATATTCAATCTTAATCCCTTATTAATTTCTTTTATAAGTTTCATATTTTCAATATTTGGAAATTGGTGCTTATTATTAATACAATGATTTGCAAAATTTGATTTATATATTTCTGGATTAATATAGGCATTCAAATGTTCTTTATATCTTTCTTTTAATTTTTTCTTGGTTTGACCTATATAAGCTTTATTACAGTTTTCGCATTCTAATTTATAAATACCACCTTTTTTCCTTCATATTATTTTATTATTGTTATTTATTATGTTTATTATTTTGTTATTGGTTTTGTATGCAATTTTGATATTTGTATTTTTAAATAATTTGGTGATATTTTTTATTTCATGGCCTATTAATAAAAATGAAGTCCATATTGTATTATTATTACTATTGCAAATTAAATTATTATTTTGTTTATTAAAAATATTATAATTAAGTTTGTCAACAGTTTTCTTTTTATAACTGTTTTCTAATGCAATTTGATAAATTATGTTTTTTTCTCTTATTTTATTTTCATCATTCATGTGTATTTTATGCATTCTATATAATAAGTTATATAAAGTAGCCATTTTTTATTATATCTATGATTAAAATTATTTGGTATAATTTGGTTTGTTAAAGTTGGTTTACGGTATATCATATATTCAAATTTTTCATTTTTTTTTTTTATTATTTTTAAATCTAGAAAATTTATTTTATTATTTGTTTCAATTTCATAGGTAAATTTGATTTTATTATTAATTTTATTTATTTTATCCAAAATATTTGTTAAATTTATATTATTATTGTTTGATATATACATTCCATCATCAACATAGCGAACCCAATAACCATTTTAATCACATATTTTTATATTTTAATTTATTTTATTATCTAATTGTTGTAAAAAATTTCAGATAATATATTTGATAATGGCGAGCCCATAGCAAGACCATCTTCTTGTTTATAAACTTTGTCATTGTATGAAAAATAAATTTGATTTAATATTATCTTGAGTGTATTTAAAATTTCTAATGTTAATTTTTTTATCTTTCTCGTGTTCTAATTTAGATTTTATAATTTCAAGAGTTTCTTTTATAGGTATGTTTGTATACATATTTTTTATATCTAATGATATTAATTTTGTATTTTCATTAATTTCAATTGCATTTAGTACATTGCATTTTCTATATTAATCCAGAAATATATAAATCAAATTTGGCAAATTATTGTATTAGGCTAATAATAAGCACCAATTTCCAAATATTTATTCTATTATTCTTTATTATTCTATTAGGTCTTGTATCAATGGGATACAACGACTGGATCATATTTTATAACTATTTAATTTTAAAAATAACGTTTTCTTATATCAAACAAATACTTTCTCTCTAACAATGTAAACTTAGTTTAATGTTGGTTATTTTAATTTTAATGATTTAATTGTTGATTATATTTGCAGTTTTCCTTTAATACCTCTTTTGATTTTTTAACTGTTTAGTTTTATTCTTGTTGTTGTTTTGTTATTATTATTGTTGTTGTTTATTATTGGCGAAAACAACCTTCTTTAGTTTTATACTAAAAGCCTCTAATTCGGTTCGATTGGTCCAAGACCTCGCCTACAGGGAATTTACATAAAGGCATACAGAAAAGAATATTGGAATATTCCTTATGTATTTATATTAATAGGTTTCATAAAGGTATGCGTTTCCCAGTATTCCCAGGGTTGGATATAAATGTTTTTCGTTCTTTTACCCAAGAACTTGCAGAAAATAACTACCTTCGATCGCTTTAAAACCAATTTCATTCCAGGGACATATGCTTAGCTCTAACTGCAACGAGTGGGCTGTGCTTCTAACTGCTCTGAAGCTGTCTATAGCGGGTGAGTCTATTCGGTGAATGCTGTGTGGAAGTATTTTGCAATAATGTTTCATCTGAAAATCAGCCTTGAGATAACTGAAATAAAGTCGTCTCAAGTATCACTCTAGATTTCTATAGTATTGCAATTATTTTTATTTTATAATAATAGTTTTACATGAACTCTGATAGTTGTATCCTGACATGGCATTTAAAATAAGCCATAAATTATCGTTTCAGAAATATAAAGTTCGTTTGAAAACATTAATATGTAAGATGTAAATCGAATAACCAGTAGCATCAGTCATATATAATACAATATTGCGCATGAAGGAAATAGTCTAGGAAACGCATAACCTAATTAATTACGTTAAATTTCTGTAATAATTCCGGTAAACAACAAGTACTGTAGTTACAATACTTTAAATAAGTGGACTCAGAGGAAAGGACTTCGAGGCAAATTTCAGAATAAGCTGATAAGGTTTTATAAATCCTTATTTGAAAACAACATTTAAAATTTGCCAGCAGCAACAAATTGTATTAAAGTTTCCTGTTGTAATTATCTAGAATTCACAGATTAAACTAAAATTAAATTACTTATTACACTTTTGCTATTACTAGCGACCAAACCTTTTGTTAACTAAAAGTTGTTACATTGTTAACTTACACTTGGAGAAAACGTTTTCGTCTTACGACTTCTTCAGCCTCCTCGTAAGGAAACGAAAACGTTTCCTCCAAGTGTAAGTTAACAATTTAACAACTTTTAGTTAACAAAAAGTCTGGTCGCAAGTAATAGCAAAAGCGTAATAAGTAATTTACAATCAGCTCATCATGAACAGCAACAATATTTCGATATTTAAAATTAAATAATTCTTAACTAAGTGAATACATAAGAGCTTACTTGCAGACGCGTTTCGAAACAATCATTCCTTTTACGAAGCAAAGCCTCTTTTATTATTATTTTGCAAATTTCAATAATATTTCAAGTTCACATTAGGATATTTAAATATTATATCTTTAAGATAGCTAACTATATAACAAATTGATTGGTATACCGTTTTACGATTTTTTAATGTAACATATTTTAAAAAATTAAACTTTTGAACAGCTTATAAATCTACTACTATTGGTTTACATCCATGAGAAAATCACTGTAACAGGAATAAAGTCCAAGAAAAGTTTCGTAGAAGCTTTAGACCTTTATCTCTTTACGGAATTGAAGTTTTAGGATATTAAAATATAGAGTTTGCTTTCAATTGCTTGTTACTCGGTTCAAGTTCGTAATCGGATTTACTAAATAATTTATGCTCATAGATTTCTATTTAGAAATGGATAGAAACGAAGTTTTTTTCGTTTTCATTATATGAGTGACATAAAATGGTAAATATCTTTAAAATTTCATTTTGTACCTACAAATCAGTTTCCATTCCTCTTAAAAAGTTCAAAACCCCAAATTAACTTCCCATAGAAATACTATTTTGACGACCACTGAAAATGTACTGAAAATTAACGTAATTTACATACCATAATTACACTGGCTTTCTTCTATAAAACATCTAATTTGTAATTATTATTATACTCATCTTCATTTCTGTTAGGAATATTTTTATATTTTTTATTACATTTTTCTGCCATTCCTTACTTTTTAATATTATCCTCTGTTGACGCGTTTCGGATAAACTCCATTTTCTAATTTTCAATCGTACTTCTGAGTAATTCTGAGAGTACGATTGAAGTTTTGAAAATGTAGTTAATCCCAAACGCTTCAACAGAGGAGAATATTGCAAAGTTAGGAATTGCAGAAATATGTACTCAAACATATACATCTAATTTGTTCTAACATTACATCAATGTAAGCTATTCAAAACTGTCTAAATTTTGCTTCGCATAAGTTTGGGACGATCCTCTTTTGATATTTGCTAACTTATGGTAATTTAACAATATGATTAACACCGCATATGAAGTACAGGAAAAACTGCAGATACCTGTAGGAGTAAGGCTGTTCAACGTGTAAAAGACTTACCAGAGATAAATTAGCATCACATATGCAGAGCGTCTGGCATCAATAAGATTACCAGACTTCTAGAACATCAGACCGAGACAGTAACCTCTGGGAGCTTTTGGAGTATGAAATGAATATCCCAATCAAAGTGGTGGGCCCGTGGAGATACAACTGCAGGCTTTTAATAATTTGTATTGTAAAGTAGCAAGCTCTAGAGCCTTTATAGTCGTTTTAAATAGTGACGACTGTCGAGACAGCCAAAGCCCGTAACTAACGAGAAAAGCCCATTCTCTAGTCTACCCTATAGCATTGATTAAACCTCTATAGTAACCTCTGGGAGCTTTTTAGGTGTGAAATTATTATCCCCAGCAAAGCGGTAACGCCGTTGACATACCCCTGGATTCACTTTGAAATTGGTGAGTAAACAGAAACCTTTAAAAGCCTTTTTTGTTTTTATTAAAATTAACAGTGACGACTATCGAAGACAGCTGGAGTGGATACCTAATGATGAAACCCCATTCAACAGTCTATTCTCTACCTCAGATTAAACCTCTACAAAGCTGAAGAGTAGCGACGAAACGACGGGAGCTGCTGCCCTTTAAATCTATCTTAGCATCATTGCCATATAGATAAACTAGAAGTACAACAAAATCTTTAAAAAACTGTACTTTCAAACCAATATTGTGAATTAATGAATTTAGTACTCAAGCACGCAATATTTATTTGCTCAAAATAATTTTAAAAAATACTGAAAAAGTAGTATGTCAGTTTACTATTCTGACAAAATAAGATATACGAGCGTATTCTGGAATGCAGTAGAGGCGACATTTCTGAAAAACGGGACGTCTGGCTACAAAAGGCATCACGCGTAAAGTACCAGAGGTAGATCTTCGTACTGATACTCTCTAACGGGTACTTCAACCTTACGTACTCTCTATCGTGGTCATTAAAAAATGTATACGCGTTAAACCTTGAGGCAAGAAATATATTAAAAAATACACAATATCAAGAGCACAGTGGTGTAATATATTACAATGAAAATATTGGAAAGAACCCAAATACCACAAAAATAATCAAAAATAACAAATAAAACAAGTTACATGTGATTAATCCCTTATATAGATTTCGATGACCATGTAGTCATCATCGGAGGATCTCAATACACCATCAGAGGTGTATTTACGGCTTACAGCTACTTAGCAGAACATGTCCTTAGTAATCAGCATGATTTAGATAAAAATGTTATTTTATCTAAACGCATCAACTCAAAAAAGTTACTTAGTTATGAAAGTGTTTTTATAGTCACATCAAATTGTAAATTATTGAATGCAGATAAAGGGCCTATCCCTAACTCACCTTTACTTTACTTAAATAGCCTTCTTCAAATACGACGCATTAATTTAATTAGTTTTATTTGATTTATTGTTATTAGCTGTAGTTTTTATTACATTTGTATTATTATAGTGTACTTTTTGACATAGACTATTTGGTTCAAGACGACCAATTGTTATTTGTTGGTCGAGGGAGAAGAGGGGGCGGAGCTTACGTCACGCCAATATAGCGACCGTAAAGAACGATTGGTATCACTGTAGTTTGTAACTTCTTGTTTACTAGATTGTAATTTTGTAAAAAGACCCTATGATGATGATGATGGCATGATCATCGAAACGTACATAACGGTTTAATCTTAAGTAACTTGTTTTTTTTTTTGTTGTTATTTTGATTATTTTTGTGGTATTAGGGTTCTTTCGAATATATTCATTGTAATATTAGGGAATGCTAAATGAAATTAAGTAGGCTCAAGGTAAGGGAATGCTGTACACCAGTCATTGAGAGTAGAGACAGGTCATGACGTAGTACCTTACCAGAAGATAAGATTACTTACTCTCAATGTGGGCGAATAAAAGTTTCTTCAACTATTATTTTACCATCAATGGTTATAATGTAGGTAATCTTTCACAACGTTATAGATCAACTGTATAAAACATACGTTTCTTGTATGATAATGTAATCAAATCTCGTCACCATACAGAAGATAACTATATCATCTCGTAAACTAAATAAGATATAGGAAAATGAATTTCTGTCCTCTCACAGCAAAATAAATGCAGTAGTAAATTAAGTTAAAGAAATCCAGAAAACATCAGTTAAATTTCCAAACCTAGGAACGATTAATTATACAATTCCGCTCATAAGAAGCTACACTATTTGGTTAGTTCAAATAAGCATTAAAATCTCTCCCGGTTTAGTTGTCTGTCTTTTTATGTTATTAGAAAATATCTCTGTAAAGTATAAAGACGTCGTAGATAAATAATCAACACTGAATGAGAAAACTACAGTGTCTGATTTCAATGTTGTATACAGAGCTAAAGATAAGGCTTATCACAGGTAAACAACAATGTTTTTGAATCCAGTATTGCCAGATTGGTATTTTTATAATAAAACACTAACCTATTTCAATTGTACTGTCAACAGAAATTTCAGGAAAACTAAGTTGGAATCAGAGCTAATTCCCTTTTTTTTACTAACGGATAATATTTCTCTTGTACGCATACGTTTTGGATTATTATATTATCTATGAGTCACGACCCCTGCGTATAAATCAGAAACGTATGAAAAAAGGATCAAGATACGGCTGTTGAGAATACCTGATCAAATCGTACTAAACAATATGTGCTTTTTTAATGATAGCCATGCAAAATTACACAAAAAGAATAAAATATGACCCTTGCGTATAGGCCTACATTATACACTGTCACATACTTGCGAAAGGGATTGAAATATGACACTAAACTATGCTTTGCGAGGAAGCACACAAAAGCATTACATAATAATTCCTAAATTTACATTATGTAAACGTAGGAAGGGATTTGCTGTACGACTTCTGAGTAATCACTACCGTAGTACACATAAATGCACATCAAGAGAATTTAATAGTTCTTGATTAACGAATATAAAAGGTAAAATTTGCAATTAAAATAAAACTCTTACGTAACCAATATCATGAAAATTAACATAGGATGATTAAAATACAGTTGTAAAAATACGCAGTTGTAACAGTTGAAAAATAACAACAACTAAGAAAGTTTCTGAGTGAAGCATTAAATTGAAATGTACAGAAAATCAATTAAAATATTTGAGGAACGAAATGCTTTAAGATGAGTTTATCGATAACACATACAATACCACTGTACTTGTAAAGTAGAGATTAAAACACCATATCTTGTATGCTAAAGGAATTCAGTGTAATCGAAGCATACATAATAAATTGCTTGAAAGACAGATTTTGAATTACCGTTTTCAGTTTTATCATATACTTGATCGAATGGTTCTCTGAACGCATCGAATTTGCATGATGGTCTTACGTTTGCTAAACACGATACGAGAATTTTTTAATGTTCTTGTTTTTTCTGTATTACAGTGTGAACGGAAATAAAAACTGCTGGAAGTGTTTGACACTCAAATTCTAACTCCGATACCCCTGTGGATGTTCTGAGGTTGTTATATTGAATCCTGTCTATAACATGCCATTACAATATGTAGCAAGGATGCTTTTACACAAATTGCTGTCAAGGGATCAGAGGAGATAACCAGCGTTGATGCAGTGCCCTGTCATCTTTTCAGTCCTGCTTGAATTTCATTTTTGTCCATGCTTGTAGAACAAACTGTTTTCAACCAGCAAAATAGGGTTATTGATTTAGATAAGGCGGCCGGATAATTAATTCGACCGCATTAATTAATTTGATCTGTATCAATTACTTCCAAACAAATATTTGAAAATAAATCTCTTTATATATAAGTTTGAGTGTATGTGTGCGTGTGTGTGCGTGCGTGCTTGTGTGTGTGTGTGTGTGTGTGTGTGTGTGTGTGTGTGTGTGTGTGTGTGTGTGTGAATGTGTTATATACATATATATATATATATATATGTAGATTAATACAGTATATATTTACTTCAAAGTTCTAATTTAAAGATAATTTTACCACGTTTTTGTTAATTCTGTTTCCGTTATACCTGTCTTCCGTTTGAAGACATAATGTATGTCAGGAAGGAATTTTGCAATCGAGTTTAAACTAAGCTCCCGATAAGCTAGATGCCTAAGATTTTAAACGTAGGTCAAAATTAGATCACAATGTATTACTCCCTCAGCGTGTTTCTATACAATATTTGTTTAAACAAATCTAAATTGGGTGATATGTACATTGAAGCTTTGGACATTGTCTTTTTTAATTCATGAATAAAAATCAAATAAATTGTTTTTACTAGTTTAATTTGTTGTAATAATTTGAGTTTCAGACATTGACAGCTAAGCACGATGTGAAATGGTAACTTATTATAGTCTCTGACAGAATCTCATGAATTTTATAAACATACGTTCATACATATATGTAATTCTTTGTTCTTGAAATATTATGTTTTTATTTATATCTACAAAAGCATTTGCAAATATTTTTTTTTATACGACCATTCACTCCTGTTAATTAGCAATTGTATCTGAGTGTCATGAAAAAATAAATATGTCGCCATCTTCTGTTATTAACGACAAAAGCAAACGACTGAACATTCATAGTTATTCTGTATGAACTATATATATATATATATATTCAGACTTATACATCAATATTCCAGACTTTACTCTTTCAAAATGAGTTGTAAAAGAAATACTTTCGTAGCTCTACAGGATTCATTTCATTATGTCATTTCTCTACTATCCTCTGTTTCGTTACATACAATCAATGCAAATTTTGCCTCCAAGCGCCAATAATTGTTCTATCTATTCTAATACAAGAGATTTCGCGTAATGTTTAGAAAATTTATAAATATATAGATTCAAAGATTTCTGTAACAGAATTAACTAAAATTTAATTACAAATACACAAATTTAATTAACTGAATGTACAAGAAATTATTATAACCGGTAACAAATTATTAAATATGAAATTATTACGGATCTACAAACCTAAGAGCGTATATAATTTTAAAGGCGCGAGTGCGTAATTCGTTTCCCGTCGAACAAACACCGTTACATTAAGAACGACATTTTGAAAAGTACGGAATCGAAACGGGAATGAAATTATTTATAGGGCAGTCGGTTAGGAACGGACCAGAGCAGTAAATTAATATTAGGCACAATAAATCAGGCAGAAGTCTGGATTGGATGAAACTCCCATCCCAAGAGTGGTCCCAAATTAAATCTCTTTTGGAGCTAGTGATAACATATTGACACAGCTAAATCAATTTCGACTGTTTACCCTCCCTGTGGGCTTGGCGTAATTATGATGAATAGCTTTGAATACACCCGCCAAACTGGTTTCGGGCGACCTTATGATTATTTATATTTTTTTCATGAAATTAAATAATAAAGTGTTTCACTTAAAAATCCGAAAACTCAAATGAAACGGAAAAAATGAATTCAAATGAAGTTGATTCGTAATGAAAATGGTTGTCCTCATGAATGTTTTGAAATAATTACTAATTTAAAGTTTCAAGAATTAGCATATTTAAAACCATATTATACAAATAAATATTAGGTATATATTTTGCAGGTTTATATATGAATAAAATATTTACACAATAAAAAATGTCATATTCTCAAACATAAATCAAACTTTATTTGTGAAGCTCGCATTATTATTCATAACTTGAAGTAGGCCTGCTTATCTCTCCGAGTTAGGAAGTGTCTAGGTTCAACACAACCTTGTATGGTAAGGAATAAGTAATTGCATTTGGCAGGAATAAAAGAGGAAAATCATTTCTAAGGGAAAATTAGGAATTGGATGGCCTTGAGGAAAATCTATATATATATATATATATATATATATATATATATATATATATATATATATATATATATATATAGACACACACGAGTGTCACTCTATCGCTGTTCTGAGTGACTGCCTGAGAAACAACTAAGGTCAACTATAAAAGGTAGACTCTTGAAATTTTCAGGGTGTATTTCGTTCATAACATAGACGCACACTAAGAAAGGATTTTGCAAAATATGGTTTTTAAAGGCTGTAAATTGCGAAATGGCAAAAATTGCAATATTATACATATTTGCTTCAACAATCTGTATACAATTGTTTATAATTTCGGTTAAATAATACGCTATTATAACTTTGTATTCCTGTTCCATAATCATTAATTATTATTTTTGTTTTTGTATTTATTAAATTAACACATAATGTGACAATTTTAAACAAACGCGGGCGTCGCAGCTACGGGTAGCTAGTATATATATAGATATAGATATATATATAAATACTATAATATGTATTTTTGTGTATTAATAAAGAAATAAAACAATGTTCAAATACAAGAGTAATTTATTGAATTTACAATTCAGAAAATTTCTAGTATTCCTGAGGATGCTGGTACGGTTTGCCAACGAAAAGCTATAAATTGTAAATTCAATAAATTATTCTTGTATTTGAAAATTGTTTTATTTCTTTATATATATACATACACTATACGGCCCAAATACATCTAATTGGCATGTATTATTGACATAAATGTTTATTATACTGTAAACAATAGGCTGTAATCCATACATTAGTTATGGGTGGCCCTAGAGGTGGCTAAACACACAATTGTATTCCATTATACCTCCAGCGGCGTTCAGCTTCCTTAGCGTCGTCCCGAAGTTACTCTAACTTCAGATCTACCGATTCTAACAGGTCACGAACGATAAACTAAAACGTTCGGAATTTCCTAACATTTCGATCCGTTTACCTCTCAATCTACGAGTACTCACGCCACAGCCTTAGCTGCTTACCTAAATCTCCAAGTGCTAAAACTATAACAGATTTGTGCCGTATGAACAAAGAATACATAATTACTTAATCAAAGAATATCATTTGCTGATACACAGAGCGGATTCCCGTTATCGTAGACGTACACAAAGGCGATAGCGTGACTCTAACGCTTGTTTAACGTAGACAGTTTGTCGTCCCACAAACATATAGAATCGCAAAGCGTAATAAGTATTGACCCAAAAACAATGGGCTTGTTATCGCACAGTGAATGCCCTGTGCACGGATTCATGGTGTATTCTTTACGTGGGAACAAAGATATTGAGATCCTTGTAGGGAAAACTAAATAAACTTTTGAAAAACGTTACTGAAAAGGAACTTTACTGATACACGTAATCGTCGTTGCTGCTGTTAATAATTAGTGATTAATAATTGATGTGAAACATACAAGTTCTTAGAACCGTTTATATAATACAATAATATTTAAAAAAATGAATAGTCAAATACAGAAAAAATTAGTGAATACAGGTGAAGATAAAATTACCGATAACTAACTAGCATATGTATTATTTATTTAAGTGCATTATATAGTTTACTTTTAATTACGTCTTATTACAGTTTTGATACTACAGTAAACTCCCGATGATCCGTGGAATAGGGTGGCCCGGCATCGCCGGATAACGAATTCTCCGGTTAATCCGCCCACGGATAATCGTGAGTTTACTGTATTTATTTGCAATTTATTTAACAAACGTTTATACTATGATTATATATTTTAGACCATTTAGTTTCATTATGACAACATAAATTGTTTTTTCATCATGGAAAAAAAACAAATAGAAAATTCTACAATTCAGTTTATTACTTGACTGACGAAGCCAGCCCTGAATTAGCGCTAGAGTTTTGGTGGTCGAATCTGTACTCCCTGTATAAATTCGGACTGTATTTACTTTTCCTTGTTTGTCAACTTATCTCTTAATGTACCCTCGAATGATGATCACTTTGATGAGATTTATATTAGGGTTAATTCTACATAACATTGTTAATTATTTATTATTACATTATTACCTTTCCTAATCGACTCTGAGAGTCGTCTATATAAAGTGTTTCTACGACTACCTTCGATGGAACAGTTTGGCAACGTTATGTTGGTCCCGCCTATTTACCATTAACCGATATTGTTTGTTGCCTTATAATTTTTATTTTAGTTATTTATAATTTTAAATTCTTTAGTTAAATAATATTGCAAGATAAGTTTAAAGACATCCATTACCTATTATAAATTTGTTAACCCTTGAGTTTTATAGTTATTTTTTGACACCAGGTCTTGACACTTTATATTTTAAAATATTTTCATTCTACACGTTGGGAATTATATTTAGGCGTTATTTGGTCTTAATACATTGATTACTCGATGTATCTTTAGGTATAGTTTTCTTCATTGGTTGCGTTGCCATGTTTCATCTCATTTCTATAATTGTGTTTAAATTTTGTACTTAATGGCCTGCATATGCTGATTTTCCTCAATATGTAAACTATACTCCTTTCTTATTTATTTTCTGCCTATATATTCTTTATACTATTCATAAGAGACACTAACATATTTTTATATCTTTAAATACATTTCGTTTATAATAATACAATCCTATTCATATGTAATCTATTATTTATACTATAGATTATTTACCTATAAACTTAAAATTTCGACATAAAATTAGTTGCAATAATTATAACAATTTTTTTATAATTCAATTGATATTTTACTTTTTACAGTGTTACTTTATTATATATATATATATATATATATATATATATATATATATATATATATATATATATATATATTATTTTTAGCTAGGTCGAAAAAAATATATTTTAGTTTATAATTTATATTTTTGTTTTCATATAGTTAATCAAACTTAGCCTAATTTGTGAACTATATGGCGGCCACATAGAATAATTAACTCATCAGGCCTCGTTCTATAAATTTCCATTTTTATTTTCTCTGGTTTTCCAGTTGATAAGTGTATAGTTTTATTTTTTGTTTTGCTTAAAGTGATATTCAATTCCTACAATTTTGTCTCCTTATTATCTATTCAATTCCTGTAGACAGAGGCCCATTTATGTGTGTGTATGTATATATATTTGTGTGTGTGTGCGTGTGTGTGTGCGCGCGCGCACGCGCGTGTGTGTGTGTGTATCTATTTGGTTGTTAATATCTTTGGTACATGGTAATCTTATAATGTGTAAGACAAAAGTGTAAGGTAGTTTTTTAGTATTCAATATTTAGAAAATACCAGGGTCGTACAGTAAGGGTAAACTTTATCCTTCGTACTGGGTTGACGTATATTTGTATTCATTTTTATTTGTATTTGGGTTGAAAATAATTTACTGAAATTAAATCCCAACACACACACACACACACACACACACATATATATATATATATATATATATATATATATATATATATATATATATATATCAAACTATGGTTTATTAAAGTATAGATTATTCTCTTGAAACCCAAGAAAAGGAAAAGCTTCTGTAACATGACATTTGTAACGTACAACTAACCTTGAAAGGTCAATAAAAACAATCACCTGTTTATCTGGGTTTAAAAGTTACTGTTACAGGTGATTACAAACACATTTACTATCAGCTGAATATATCAAGTAGCCTATATAATGGAGTATAGATAAATGAGTGATAAGGGAGTTTTAAAGGGCAGTGGGAAAGTGCCCTGATAGAATTTCTAAATACAAATAGCCCATTGTGTTAGCCAGGGATCCTAAAAATGTCCTATAACATTTCAGCTCTATGGGTCCAATAATTTTTCGTGATTGAATAAAATACACACACACACAAACACACACACACACACACACACACACCATTAGATTTTTATATGACAGAATTGATTAAATCCAAATATATATATCAAGCTTTAAATCTACCGAATAATATTTTGAAAAATGAAGAGAAGTATTATGCTTCTGCTTGTAATATAACATCTGTAAAGTACAACTAACCTTGAGAGATGAATAACAACAAACAATTACTCCCATCGGTTTATATAAGTTCTGAAGTGACTTTTACAGATGACTATCGACTGATTAAGCCAAGTCAAGTATATAATAGATTATATAGACAATGATGGTTAAGGGAGTATCTTGGCCAGTGGGGCGGTGCCGTTAGGGAATTTCTAAATAGAAATAGGCTTATGTGTTAACCAGGGACGATAAGAACGTCCATGTAAAATTACAGACTAATGGGTCCAGTGGTTTCTACGTGATTAAGTAACACACACATACACACAGACAAACATAATTAGATTTTTATGTATTAGTATAGATATTTTATATAGTTTAATAAGTACCTTCCAAATATGCCTACAATATTCAATCGAATTGCTTTAAATAAGGAAAATCATAAAATCACATAAATAATATATTGCAAATCAGCTACATTGTGCAGTTACTACTTGACGTTTTATACAAAAAAAATTATTTATTTATTTGTCATGTCTTCAGGCGGGGTTTATTGATTTTACCCGTAGTTACTGTAGACAGGATGGATTGATGCCCTTTACACTTGTCACCGGAGATACGGTGAAATATTGTCTCTTACAAAAACAAACTAACAAAATACAACATTGGATATATCAATGACAAGAACGACTTATACAAAGAATCCTTTGTTAATATTTATTTCAAATATATGTAAAAATCATTGGATATATCAATGATAAACAGTCATCAATGGATATATATATATATATATATATATATGTATGTGTGTGTGTGTATATATATATAAAAGAAATATATATATAAGAAATAGGTCAAAATACAAATACCAAATTTGAATAATAATAATAATTGTTTATTATTTCTGATGTGTTGGTACTGTTTGCCAACGTAAAGCTTTCAATTATAAATTCAATAATAATTCTTGTATTTGTATATATATATATATATATATATATATAAAGTACGCGTGTGTGTTACACACACATATATATATATATATATATATGTGTGTGTGTGTGTGTGTTTTGAGTGTGTGTGTGTTTTGTGTGTGTGTGTGGGGGGTATGTTTTGGCGCGCGTGTGGATGAATGTGTGTGGGTGTTTGCGTGTGTGTGAAAAGTGGTTATTTTATAGGATTATAAATACTCTAAGACTATCAGGACATTCTGAGAGTATCAGTGTCACAAATATTCTGAGACTTTCAGATACAAATATCCTTGATAGTATTATGTGGTTAATAGTCTGTTGGCTTGGGGTATAATTATTTTCGGACTCTAATAGTGATCTAAATGGAGTCATAAACATCCCTATATCATCGAGTTATCAAACACGTATTTATCGTCGATGTATACAAACGTAAAAACCTCCATTGCACTTACACTAACTTCACACTCTCTCGCTTTTGCAATAATACTTCCTGCAGGCCATTTATGCTTAGGCATTGGAGTCTTCAATCAGCTCCACTCGAAAACACATTATACGAATAACTCTAAAGTACCTTGGATAGAAAAGGTGTTGCTGAATTTGGAAAATATTTTTGTAGATTTTTTTCAAAATAGCTCTATTATAAGTATTATTCCTAAAACAGCTGGACAGGTAGTTCAACGTAAAAGTCAGTTGTAATACCCAGTAGCCGTACCTCTTACACAATAGATTGATTGGACATGTAGGTTATTTGAAATCTATTAATTTATTTTGTTTCTTGTTTTTTTTCTTAGGTATTGTAATTATAGACGTTTTAGGAGAAAGACGACATTTACTACGTAATACCTCATATGAAAGACTGTGTAATACTTTTTGTATGATTTATTTTACGTTAAAATCGTTCAAGAATATAATTGCTTTTATTAAATTTAAACGTATTCAATAAAAAGTACAGACCCGTACAGGTTAAATGTGAAAGTGTATAATATTTGTTAGTTAGAAGTACAGTAAGTGCTTTCTATAGATGTTTGTAACTGACTACACATACTTGACTATAAAATCAATTTTATATTCTTGTGTGTATATTTATATATTTGTGTGTGTGTGTGTGTGTGTGTGCGTGCGTGTGTGTGTGTGTGTGCGTGCGTGCGTGCGTGTGTGCGTGTGTGTGTGTGGGTGCGTGCGCGCGCGCGAGTGTGTGTGTGTGTATGTGTGTGTGTGTGTGTGTGTGTGTGTGTGTGTGTGTGTGTGTGTGTGTGTGTGTACAGCGAGTCCCTTCGCCAAAGTCTAGCAGATCTATAGTTCCGTTCGAATTCTTTCTACTAACAGGAGCTCGCTTACAATAACTCAACCAAATAGTTAGTTTTTCGTTAGTTTCATTTTTCAAATTAAAACGTTTGAAGTTCTCTTAAACAACTGTTACTTGTAGCAATTTTCCGCAATACAGTCAGCTTCGCAAAAAAGAATTACTGCAAACATCTTTTTTAAACAATACTTTCCACCCTCGTTAGAGATGTTTATTTATTTTCATATTTTTACGTTTGGACCTGATTTAGCAGCTTCACGGACTTTCTTTACGTAGAAGAATATTTTATTCGGTTATATTAGTATATATATATATTCTTGATATTTTACGTTATCCATTGTTTTGCCGTTGCACTGACTTTATGAAGTTAATATATTACTATTGTAAGTACTTTTATCCACCATTAAGTGCAATAATTTTACCTTGAGTGATGAGGCACCTTTCGGTCACTTGACCATTGTCGAATCACTGATATTTTTTGGTGTAGATGTTCGGTCCGAGATATTGGTATTTGTTGACGTTACGCGCACTTTCTCTTGATTTGTGTGTAAGATGTTTTTTTATATAGTATGTCTTCTGTATATGTTGTTTGTAGATTCATTAAATTGTTGTGAATGTTTTTATAAATGTGGTATTTTTCTAGTGAGTTTAGTTCTATTGGGTTATTATTTATTTCAAGTATGGTTAGGTTATTTTCGTAATTTGTTATTTCATGCTTATGTGATATTAGGTGTGCTGCAACATGTGATACTTTTGAATTTTTGTTTTTGATTGCTCTATAATGTTCTTCAAATCTTATTTTAAATGTTCTGGTTGTTTTTCCTATGTAAAAAACGTTACAGTTGTTGCATGTAATTTTGTAAATTCCTGATAGGTTATGTTTTTCTGAATTTGTTTTGTGGTTTGTGTTATTAAGATATTTTATTATTTTGTTGTTTGGTTTGTATGTTGGAGTGTAGTATTCTTTGTTGTATGTATTTGTTATTTTTTCTATTTTGTTATTCAGACAAACTGCAAGTGCGACAAAACGAAGAACTGGAGTCCCTCGGCCCGTTAGATCACCTGAGAACATTGAAGCAGTGAGAGCGTCAATGTTGCGATCACCACGGCGTTCTGTGCGCAAACACGCATCTGCCCTTGGACTATCCGATCGTTCTGTGAGAAGAATTCTTCGTGATGATCTTCATTTTCATCCCTATAAGATGGCGATAGTGCAGGAACTTTCAGAACGTGACTTCAATTCTCAGATGAACGCGTGTGAGCTTCTTCTTGATGTCGTTCCCGAGGGCGCTATAGTTTTTTTTTAGCGATGAAGCCCATTTTCATTTGTGTGGGTCGTTTAACAAACAAAACATGCGTTACTGGGCGGACAACAACCCTCGAGAATAGCATCAATGGCCTTTCAATTCACCCAAAGTCACAGTGTGGTGTGCAATTTCCTCAGCTGGAATTATTGGTCCCTGGTTTTTTGAGGAAAATGAGGTTACAGTGACAGTGAATTCGGACCGGTATGTAAACATGCTACAGAATTTTTTTTCTCACGGTTAGAAGAGTTAAATTTAGGGGACACTTGGTCCCAACAAGACGGTGCAACAGCACACACTTCAAGAGCATCGATGGCTGTTTTAAGGGAACACTTTCCAGAGCGCCCTATCTCAATTAGAGGCGATTTGGAATGGCTCTCCCGACCTGTCCCCCTTGTGATTTTTTCTATGTTGTTTTTTGAAATCCCGTAATTATGTGAACCGTCCAAGAACCCTACAAGATTTGAAGACCAACATCCAAGAAGAAATTGCCAACATAACACTTGCTACGCTAACAAGAGTCATGACGAACGCCAGAAATCGGTTTACGCAATGTATGGAGAATAAGAAGCGTCATCTAGCAGATTTAATATTTAAAACAAAGTAAATAAAAACTTTAGAAATGTACCTACATTATAAAAAATTAAGTAGTATTTTAAAATGCATACATTAGTTTTTATTGAGTTTTCAAAAAAGGAAGTTATGCTGTCGCACCCTGTATGTGGTACTTATAAATTTGAGGATGCTGATAGTGCAAATCAGTGAAATGCCTCACGTATATATATATATATATATATATATATATATATATATATATATATATATATATTAAATATGGTGATATGTTTTCATGTAATATAGTTAATAAATTAAAAATATTTCAAAAACAAGAATACTTTTAATGAATATATTTATTCAAAGCTTTTCGGCGGTAAAATAGTACCAGCATCTTCAGGAAAATAATTATCTAATAAAAAAAAAATTTATATATATAATATTATATATTATTATAATATATATATATATATATATATATATATATATATATACCTGTTTAAATATATTTTGTAATTTCGTTCTAATTTACTCTATTAGCAAAATATTTATAACGAATAGAATGCATACTCTTTTCATGCTCGTAAAAATATATGATTCTCTTGCAAAGCAAAATTTTCTAGTTATAACATTAAGAGTGAAATATTTCGTTAGAGGGGAGATTTGTCCGCGATAAAATAAATTTGACGTTGAGAAGCGCCGTGCAGGCAGGGCTAGCACCAATAGCCGCTCGTAAACTGTCTCTCACTTTATGGGCTCCATTTTATTTGCCATTGAAGTAGCGTCGTTTCCTGTCAACAAACGTCACCAAACATCATGTTATCTTACAACTTGTTTACACTGCCACACTTTGAATCTAGTCCCGTTCGAACTAACAACCAAACACTCTCAACTTTTTAGCTTCTGAATGCAGCTTTCCATTTACCACTGAAGCCAGACTAATTGCTAACAAACTTTTTAAAGCAGACTCTATCAAGTATTGACTTCAGTTAACTCTGTAGAAGTTCATTGATAAAAGTTCTTAGTTAGTAATGACCTATTTAATGAGTATTTGTGGCTATTGCTGTAGAAAAAAAAACATATTGATGTACAGAAGTGAATATTAAACCTAGGCTCAAATGTGGTTAAGATATTCATTGAAGAATTATGGGTTGTATAAGTGATAATGTATTCTTATTGGTTTTGTGTAATCACGAACCACTTATGAGTTTCAGATTTTTAACAAACAGTAGAGTCTCGAAAATACAAGTCCCGATTATTCAAGCTTCCGTATAGTTCTAGCCTATTTCTATATGCGCCTATTTTGTCTACAGATATTGATGATTCGGGCTTCCAAGAAATATTTATATCAATACAGTATCAAAAAAAAATGAGTCCGGTTTCCAAGAAATGTATTTATCAATACGGAATACAAAGGAAATTAGTCAGGATTCCAAGAAATGTTTATATCAATACGGTATGCAAAGAAAATTTCTTGGGCTTTCAAGAAATGATTATATCAGTACGGTATGCTAAGGAAATACGTCGAGCTTCCAATAAATGTTAATGTCAATACGGCATGAATAGGAAATGAATCGTGCATCCAAGAGATGTCATATTTTTTTCTAATGCACAGGAATCTACTTCCGTGTAATCCGAGGGGGGTTTCGGTCCCATCTACCTCGAGTTATCGAGACTGTATTTGCTTATCACAAATAATAACGTCTCTTTGCATAGACTGTAGCCTTAGCTACCTGTGCTGTTCCAGTTGCTGTTACGTAAACGGTTAGGAATGAAAATGTTGCAAAACCCTTTCTTAATTCTTCCACAATATGATCAAATCTTTTTTTATCAGCTCACGATATGCTTTGAACACTCAGTCAGTCACTTAGTCAATTAGGACATTGAATTTTAAATAGAGAGAAGCTTGCATTTCTGGATTAATGTTCTACTGTAATATATAAAGGGCGTGAATAATATTTGGAACCCGTTGAAGTAGCATAGTGTTGTTAGTGGGTCGACACTAACAAAGTGGAAACTTGGTTGTAGTTTCTGGGCCAGGGTTCCAGGTTTTTTAAAAATTATGTTTAAATACTTTTAAGAAATGATAAATAAATAACAATAACCCTTGCTACAAATATGTAAACCCTTGCTAAATATTTACATCAAGGGTGTTTAAATATTTGTAGCAAGGGCTATTGTTATATATTTATCATAATTACGCTACTGTGCTCTGTATAAAATTTACTTTTAAGAAGTTTAATTTTAACAGAAAAATATTTTTCCTTTCTTTCAAACTTAATTCACAGTAAATTATTAATGCTATTTCATTACAGTTTCACAATTTTTTAAAAATCAGTTAGTTTAAAGGTTAGGCATTACAATTGGAAAAGCTGTTGAACTCTCGATTTTCTATGGTCTATAAAGGTTTTTACTATAATGATATATAGGCTCTACATACACGAGTAGGTACAGATCTTTGACCCTTAAAACAGTCCAAATGCAATAAATGTTGTAGACGAGGAGCATGTATTTCCCTGGTAGCCTTCCTGCAGGATTCATTAGTTGCTATGAATAGTAACATACTACATAAAAGAGATCATTCTTTCGTTTAGTTTGCCCTAAATTATATAAAATTATCTTTAAATGCTGCTAAGGGGTTGGAACAAACCAAAATGATTATCATAGCACCATCTACGTCAACGTACAGTCCAAAGACTGTTTCAGAAGTATTCTGCTAGAGAATTGTTTGTACTTTATATTACATTTGCCTGTGTAGCATCAGAGAGTCTATGGCTGCAGGCTACCTGCTGTGTCAACCCGTGTAATTCCCTGCCGGCAATGACTCGACTTAGCTAATGAGCCTATTTTCACATATTTGTACTCTCCCAGCACAATTATGCTATTAAATTGTTTTGCAAATTGAAAATGTTTTAAAAAATCTTAAGAGCTTACATTTAATAATGCGCAAAAAAGGATTTAGGATTCAGGGATATGTTTAACTATCGAATTCAATTTAAATAAATAATAAGAAGAAATTATAATAATATTGAATATGATAAATATAAAAAAAAGATAAATAAATATAGGTTTATCCCAGTATATACTAATCATAGTGAATCCCATAAATTGGCAGGTATGAATACTATGGTTAATATATTACTTACATTTTCTTTGAATAAAAATTCATTTCAGTTTGAATTTGCCAGGATTAAAGAATAACTACATTTTTTTAATGTCATCCTAAAATAGTAGGCAATATATTAAAAATATTACACCATATTAGAAATAGAAAAATATTTTAAAAATAAATGCATTAGTCTAAGATTCGATATGAATTAAACAAGCGGTGTAGAAAATTTTTTTAAAGAAGTAAATTTAAAAGTAGCTAACAGAAGCCTAAAAAGTTTACCAGGTAACCAAAACGACCAAATAAATACATTAGGTAAAGTCCATTTTAATTCTTGTAATAAAATTTACACTCGCTAAACAAAAAGGAAAATATTACAACCAGATTTAAGGAACATATTAGCCGTATAAAACGTCAAAAATCAAGTATTACTGAAAACGTCTTAAACACTAAACATAGTCTAGAAATAAACTACTTTAAATTTGTGAAAAATGTTAAATGCAAAAATATGTTAAATAGAGTTGATAGTTTGTATATTAATAGGTATGACGAAACTATTTGTTAGATTGTGATAAAGGGATAAAATTTATAATTGTGTTCTTAAAATTGAAAATTGTAACTCTTCACCACAGAAGTTGTAAGACGGTCCTAGTTGGAGACGGAGAAATTTGCAACTTGATAGGTCGGGCAATGTAAAGGGGGCGTGGCAAAGTAGTTACCGGTGTATATATTTGATGAAAAATGTTATTTTAAATGTAGTTTGTTTTGTAAATTACCTCTGAGGGGATTGCTGTGCAATTGAAATGTAAATAAGGTATTGAATAAATAAAACATTATTTGTGGTATAGAGGTTTCATCTATTTAAATTAAACATTAAAACACAGTTGATTTATACAGTTTTCAAAATCAACTTTACAAAATATGTGTAAAAAATCGATAGTTAAACTGGGGATCGATACCAAGAAAAACGTAGGTTTAGTGCGGACCACGTATAGTAGGTAAGACGAAAATTAAATAGTCAGTATAGATACTTTCCTACAAACATGATAAGGTTTGTCAAATCATTGCCTTCTATGAGGTGGTCGATAAATATAAATTCAAAAAATAATTAGCTTCAAACAATCTTAAAATATAGTAGACATATCGGATGCAGAGGCTGTTGATGTATTGAACATTATGAATATGTAAAATGATTTAAGAAGTGGTAGTAACCGGGAAATCTTGTGCGATCTCTCAAGGCCAAGTACACGGTTACTGGTTCCCACTATACTTTCATTTGTATCTAAATTTTGTATTGGAATCGCTTCGAGCCCCTGGCATCAAATTATAATAAGATATTTATATCACATCTTTTATTTTATACATTAAACATATATATGTAAAACACGTTTTAAGGGTAGATAAGTTGATTAAATTAGTTTACTTTCTATACAAGAGCCAGTTGCAATTTTCTTTCAAAATTATTATTAAGAAAATTAACGTTTCATATTAAATTTAAAGAGAAATGTTTATGTAAAATATTGAACACATAATTTTATAAACGTTCCTTGTTTAATTTATGAATGTTTAAGAGGAAGAGAGTTTAATCTTGTTATTTTGTCTGTTTGAATTATCCTAAATCGTACATTCTTCTACTAATAATCTATGAATGATGCAATGCTAATCGTATCTATGTTACAAATTATTTAAGTTTCATTTCTGACGAGATATGATTAGCTTCAAACTCTCGTCGTTTGCGAAATCATTTTCTGAAAATACTTTGGGCGTATGAAAGTTGATCATACTTTGTCACTGATGTGTTTTTGTTTCTCCGGGAGATGCGTACGGGAGTATTGCTTTGGAAGGGGCCTTCGATTTCAGAGGCACTCGCTGACGCAGCGGAAGTTGGTGATTGTTTTGGAACGTGTGACATAAACCCGACGGAAGGATTTGCCAATATGTTAAAACGTTGCTACATTCCAGCGATATAACAGATGTAGGGTATATGTAGGGCACTGATGGAAGCATGATCTTCTATAGACTTCGCTGAGTGATATGATATTTAGCGAGTTTAACTATGTAAACTTATACAAATGCATGCTCTACCAATTTAAAACTATTACGAAAACTAAACTCAAAGCTACGAAAACTTTATTATTACGAAAACTTCAATAGATCTGTAGAAGGTAATGTTAGCATGTGATTTTTAAAATCACAGGTTGTATGTTGATTTTTAAAAGGTGGTATGTTGATCCACCTTTTTAAAATCATGTACGTTTTAATTTCCATAATTATTCATAAATTTATATGCAAAATAGTGTTATTAATTTTATTTTTTTTATATGCTACTAACTTGTTCTACTACATGATACATTTATTTTATTGAAATTCTCTCGTTTACTTAATGTTTATATATGTGTATTATATCATAGCACTACTTCCCAATCAGTGAATTTCTCTATTGCATTTCTTCATAGCATTTAGATCACTCTATTCTATTACATATCTATTACTTCGTCAATACGTTTTCTATGACACTCCATCCTATCCTTTCATGTGTTTCTTATTTGTTGTCTTTATTTTCTTACAAATTAATTTCATAGTCAATTTTAACTTATTCATTGTATGTATTTCATCTTGTATATTTTGTCGTGCCTTTATATTTTCTTATACTGTTTTTCCCTCAATATATAAGACACTGTATGATAGAACAAAATAGAAATATTTATTTTAACAAAACTTTTGTTTCATTTTTAGATTGAATCAAACAGTTATTTAAAGCTAGTTGCACTTTTCTTATAATTCAAATCTATTACCACTACCTTGAAGGGTTGTGGAAAGCAAACAGCAAAACGTATCGGCAATCTAGCCTTAGTTCAATATCGATGTAAGATATGATTAATGATTAGTGGACAAAAACACTACTGTAATATTTCAGTGCTTTATGAAAACACAACTAAAGTAACACAAATAAATCATACGTTTACGCCATGTGATATTTTGTTCTAACGGTTTGTTTATCCGAAACAGTTTACGGTCTAAAACAGATTTATAAACTACTACAAGTAAACACATTGTATGAAATCGCTAGTTTTATAAGAGTACTGTTTAGAGTTTGCAGTTAATCCGAAACGAGTCAACAAAGAATAATATGTTAATGTTAATGGAGGTAGAAAACAGTACTCAAACTTATACATATATTCTAAACAAAATTGAAGATAAGTATATTAAGAACCGCATAAGTAGCTCTGCAACTATCTTCGCTTGGACCTGGATTGTCTTTTTCTGTTATTATTTGTTAATAATTTCGCAAATCTTTTATTTGTATTCTCCGCTCGTGTTTGTCGACATTCACAAACTCATTGGATATGTATATAGGAAAATATATGTGAAACAGACGTTATATTACATGACATGACTTCATGTACAGTAATAGTTATTATTGCAAATTTAAAAGAAAATTGAGTTTTTTACTAGTTTAATTAGCATCACTAATTCAATAAATCTAGATGATTACTGATTACATCTGACTGATGAGGATTCTACATTGTCCTAAACCTGACGAGGGCGAGATTAAACATTCAGGAAACTACTCAGTAGCAAGAGACAACAGCAGAATAAACAGTTAAATAAATTTAAAAAAAAAGTTTTATTTTAAATAAAACATTAATTAACAAACTCAAATATTTTTTAAATCGTATTTTTAAAATATCTAAGAATCAAAACGTTTTCTACATTCATATAAAATCATAAGCCTATATAGATCATAAACTCATACAAATCGTAATTTTGTTATTAATTAGTACATTTTAATATTGAATCTTATTAGGAATGAATATTCAAAACAAAACACTTAAGGGCATAAATGGATAAACGCCTATAATCATACAGCATTGCAAATGGTTCTTTTCTCATAGATAGCGTGAGTGGATACATCTCACTGCAATTGTTACTACTATCGATTCATGCGCACCAAGTTTATCGTTTGGAATTTCATAAGTAATTTTATATCTATCAAATTTGAACTATAAACATTGATTAAAATACACCAATATTAAGACAATCTTTATGGGTTTTGAGTATGAATCTGGTAATAATTTTATACTAAATAGTTCATTCTAAACAATTTTTAAAAATAATAGTCAAGTATTTATTATATTTTATGATTAAAAAATTGTTAGAATCCTCCCCATTTTATTAGTACAATAATCCAATATTGATAGATTATACTACAGGCCTAAGCTATATATATATATATATATATATATATATATATATATATATATATATATATATATATATATATATATATATATATATAAGCTTGAAATATTTAGGGCATAAGGGAGATAAAATAAGCAAAAATTGTACGTAGAAGAAACAGAGCTGTAACAAAACGTCTTTAAATCGAATAATACGTTTTTTTGCTAGATAATGACCATATATTACACTGAAAATGGTTTCAACGTCAATTGAAATAATAAATAACCTGTTATTCAATTATTGTCTTGTACTATTAGTCAGAGTCCTCATAATGGTTTAAATCAGATTTATCTTATTACTATTAGATTCAAATATGATATTAGCTGACGATATAAAGATTTACCAAAGGGTAAGTTCCAGTAAACGTTTTTTGTGCAGAAATTGTTATCAAGTCTTAAACTAGTAACATTGTTTATTTTATTCTTTACATTGATTTTTAATCCTATAGCATTATTTATGATATTGTGTGGTAACCATAACAACAATTTAAGGTTATAAAATTGAAGTTTTTTATATCTTTGAGTTTATGTCTAGCTATATTAAAGTTGGCTCAGTGCCAGAAAGCGCTAGACTTTAAACATGGAGATACTCAATTCGAATCCAACCTAGAACCTCAAATTTTTATAATTTAATTATTATATAATTATTTGAGAAAACTGTATTAACATCAATTGTCGTCCAGTATGGGTTGAAAAAATATATTTTAACTAATTGAATGAATAAAAACGAATTTTATTAACAACTGAAAATTTTAGAAACATATATATATCAGGAGAGTGTAAGCTAATAGAAAAAATACAGTAAAAATGTTAATAAAGAAATCTAATATGGCGTTTTGTTGTTGGCAATTTATTGTTATTGCAAGGTTAATGATTTTCTCATGATACTAACTACTTTATAAGCATTCATTCCGACCAGATCCCAATAGAATATACTTCAAATCCCTTTCCAGGCGATTTATTTATACAATGTACGTTCCCTTGAGTCACTGCAGTAAACGTTCTCCTTTTCCTCGTGTTTAATATGAACGGACATTTGTGAAGCCCCGTCAACTAAGCCATGATGGCAGGATAAAGTCGATGGTGTTACGGTACTACAGCATATAGAGAACATTTACGAATTCTATAGCAAACACATAGACATTTAAAACAAAATTATACTATAAATACTACCAATAAAAAGACTAGTAATATACTATTTCACTATGGTTGGAGAGGAAATTATATGGCAGAGAATCGAAGGGAAGATTATTTAAATTTTAGGAAATAATGTTTATTTTAATTTCATTTACATAACTATAAAAATTTATATATAATATGATCATTTATGATTTACTTATTTAAAATTTATTCATAAATAATTTTTACGAATTATTTTTATGATGTCTTCTTATTTTTTAAATGAACTATGATGATAAAACTGCTATATATTAGCGCAAGTAGTTTATATAAATAAATATATATATATATATATATATATATATATAATAGAGTGTGCGCGCGTGTGCATGTGTGTTTGTTTTGTGTCTATGTGCAGGTGTGTGTTTGTGTGTTTATATATATATATATATATATATATATATATATATATGTGTGTGTGTGTGTGTGTGTGTGTGTGTGTGTGTGTGTGTGTGTGTGTGTGTGTGTGTGTGTGTGTGTGTGTGAGTGAGTGAGTGCGCGCGAGCGAGCGTGTTTGTGTGTGTGTGTGTTTGCAAATATACGAGTATTTAAAAATAATGTATTGTTTTAATTCACATATATGTTTATTTATACATGAGGTATTATTGTATATTTAACTAAGTATTCACAATTAGAAGTCTAGTACTAATATTAAAATAAGTATACAATAAGAATAGTTGTAAACGTAGCGGAATCTGTAGATAACTCAATCATTTTTACAAGGTGCTGTGTAGCCAAATTCATGTTACTTTTAGTCGTGATATCTAAGCCCATTACAGTTTGTACGGCGCTAACCGAACCTTTTTCGTCTAAGCCCTCAATCTTACAATAATTTCGCATTGTTTCCCAATCATTAATTAGTATCATATATCATCTACTCGCAATATGAACGAAGATATCACTTGACCTTTTGCATAAAATTACTTACTGGCAAATTGAAAATTTTGAAACAGAAAATTTCCATATTGTGTGAATTTACAATTTATTGTACAGTGTATAAAAATTTTCACAAATTGTAAATTTTAAATTATACAACAATAAAACTAAAAAAAAAGTCCTCATGGTGACGAAAATGTTTTCAACTCTCCCGCCCCCTGTGGTTTAAACGAGGATTGTTGTGCAATATTTCTGGAAATTGAGTGCCCAATGCAATTTTTCAATGTATATTCTATTTTTAACAGTTTAGCGAAGTTGATTCAAACTAATTGCTAGAACGTTATACAAGATAGAGTTATATATATATATATATATATATATATATATATATATATATATATATATATATATTATAACTTAACTTTTGTTATAATTAATTTTATATTTAAATGTTATTTATTTACCTTACCTATTAATGTCACACCTTCAGGTTTTAAAGAATTAACAATCCTATCAATTTTTAAACATCACTTGCATTTATTCTCTTCAATTAACACACACATTATTCCAAATTTATATTAATATTTTGCAGTGACAGGATTGATATCTTGACTAATATTATTATATTAACTAAAAGATACATGTCTGTTGGCTACACTTATATTCAAATAATACTTATTGTTTTGATGAGCCCCTGGAATCCTGGCCTTGGTTATTACCTTCTGCACTTACACTTGACACACAAAAATCTTACTTTATATTTCTAAAAAAAAACTTTTACGTAGCACTTTTTAAAGTTTACTTATAAAAAAACTCTACTTAATTTAATCACAACTCTCCCATTACAACACTTCCATCCTTGTCCCCACCAACCTGACTTCCTCTGAGACTCCTCTCAAAAACTCCTTTAAACTCCCGATCATTTAGTTTTTATTCAAAATCTAATCATTCCCATTACCACCAACACGTTCTTTGTAAGTTTCCCACAGTTCTACAATTAGCTAAACCTAACGGTACACGGTTATTTTCCCAGGCTATATCGGCCGCTGGATTTCCCGTCTTAACCACTATGGACCCTTCTCTATTGTCTATGGTTGCCGGACTAAACTTATAGCTTTCCTGGAAAGGATAATGACATGGTACCTGCTTTGTCCGCACTAGAAAAACTATTTGTGTCTTTCCTTGCTTAATTCTACAGATGATTATTTTAGCAACTAATTTAATTTAATCTAAAGCCTCGTACTTTATATTATAATATATATATATATATATATATATATATATATATATATATATATATTTATATTTATATATATATATATATATATATATATATATTTATATATATATATATATATATATATATATATATGTGTGTGTGTGTGTGTGTGTGTTTATGTGTGTCTATAAGAGTTATAAGGGAATAGGCAGCACTTACTATAAACTAAAAGAATTCTGGTAATACACCCTACAAGGAAATAATTAAAATTATTTTAAGTTATCAGGGAAAGGGATTTTTAATCTAATTTACATACTATGTATATAAAGTTATTTGTACTTCTTCTTCTTTTTTAACCTAGCGGTTTAAATAGTTTTTAAAGTTTTATATTTAACCTTTCAGTATAAAAAATGTTAAAAGTAATGGACTTGTATGACGACTACCAACCAACTACTTGAACTACACTACACTATCCCTTGAAGTTTTTCCTAGCAAGTGGGAACCGATGTTCATAGAAAGATAGGTAAAATTATTATTTTCTTTTTTCTCATAATTGTAAGGAAATTAATAAACGTGAATTATACAGATTGTGACAACTTGTTTACAAAGCCAACTTCATTTATACGAAATGCATCAAGGCCATATTTAAATATATACTGACTTGAAATCCTTATAAAACAACGTATAGTTATTATAATCAAGAAATATTCTCTTTATTTTAATACTGTACTTATGTTTAACAGATCAAACAATTCGGGTCTTAATAAAACAAAATTATTGTTAAACGAAATTTAACTGTGGTATTCATTTCATGCAAGCAATAGAGGAAGTAACAATAGAGACTCGATTAAATTTTTAATTAATATTTGTGTATACTACATTACTGATTTTGTAGTTAGATCAATACAGTTGGAACTTCTAAAAACTACGAATATTATTACATTTAAGTATAATAATTACAACTGACAAATAATAATGTATACCTCGAACGCGTCTCAACGACAAAGTCATCATCATTAAATATAGATAAAAAACTATTTTTAGTTTATATCTAACTATATCAAGTCTAGACGTTTAAAACCTAGAGTTTAGGTGTTTTAATAGCTATAACCTAGTCACTGATGATGATTATTAAGTTGGATACGTGCTTCTGGAACATTATTCCTTCATTTTTCTTCAACTATATTTTTCAACTTGAAGTTTTAATAATTTTGTATTTTGTAGCATTCGTAAAGGAAATGTCACTCTGTTTTGTCTTATTTCTTAGGAATTATTAAAAGTTTTTTTATAACAGCTTTTATAGGGAGTATAATGAGCTAGAGAATTCTCTCACCAAGAAAAACATTTTTAACGATAATATATAACGTTCAACATAATGCTTCATGATTTTCTATTTAAATAAATTATTTTAATATTTATTAGGAAGAAAAATATTCTTTGAAAACATATTTTCTTTATATGGTGCACTAAACCTTAAACATTTTAATTTGAGAAAAATTTTAATTTTGACTTTTACCTAATAAATTAAATAGGATTATCTTGAATTAATTGTGTTCATTACGAATAAGGAACAGGTGAAGCCAAGCAAAATACCAAACACAATTTCGTAAAATACAGTTGGTGTTTCGTGATCATATATCTGTAGCCAATGTTTTGACATATTTCCAAGAGATGTAGACTGTTCTTAAATCGTAAGTTGCATCCCCCTTGTTGAATAATGGGACCTTGGTCCTGCGGGACTCTATGATGTGTGGAGGTTTGCTCCCCAGGGATGGACACCCTCTTCAACAAGACATAGTGCTCCCTGCTCTTGTTAGTTCATGGCCTACCGCTCTATATACGAGCATGTGCAGTGCTTCAATAAAATACGTCTCTCCCCTCATTCTTAAAACAACGGCTAGTGTAAATATTACTCTAAGCCGCGTTGTAGAGAATATATATTAGGTTTATAGATTTTATAGACAGATATTTAGTAACATGATTAAAAATATATTTATTCAATAGTTATTATTATTTTATAGAAGTTATTTTAAAAATGTTTCTCTTAAATTTATCGTAGTTTTGTGAAAACGAAACAATGAATTTTATTGAAGTCGGTTCTTTACAAATCTCAGATATCCCTAAGGAATAACTAGTAAGATTAGGTCTTTGCTAGTGAGAACAATTCACAACGTTAAATTTTAAAAGAGTTTACTCAAGCCTTACTACACACTAGTTTATTAATACATAGCAGTTTCAGTGACACTGCCACTCTCCTCAGTGATTGGTTAACGCAGAGTTAGCGTGAATGTTACCCGATCACTGAAAAAGGAAAAACTACGCCGAAACTAGCATGCAATAATAAACTAGCGTGTAGTGAGGTTTGAATAAACTCTTTCAACATTTACGTTTGTAATATTTTATAATATTTTAAATAACAAACCCAATAACCACAATATAACGTTATTTAATCACTTGATGTACATCTCGGTTACCAGGTAACCATCCTCAGAAATACTGAACAAAATTAATTTCATTCACAACGTAACATATATAGCAAAAGAATATTGGGGTTATAAATTTATTGTTCAATAAAAATGTATAACTTCAATATTTTTATGCTATATATGTTACGTTGTAAATGAAATTAATTTTTTTCAGTATTTCTGAAGATGGTTACCTGGTAACCGAAATGTACATCAAGTGATTAAATAACGTTATATTGTGGTGATTGGGTTTGTTATTTAAAATATTATAACATTAGGCCACAGTTGCTCAAGAAATCATTAAAAATTTACAGTTGTGCCAAAGGAGGTTTTCATTCAAACAATTGGATTAAAGTGTTAAATTTGGTAACAAAAATAATAACTACTGATTGGTGAATCAATTGCCATTTATTCAGTCGCAATGTTTCGGCAATAAGTTTGTTGTCATCATCAGACCAGTATAAATATCTGTGTTCTTTTAAACAAACGTAGTAATACATCCTAAGGGTTTTCAACCATTATTTTTACTGATTTCACTTAGAAAAAACATACTTACTGTTCACCAGTCTTGTTCGTGGCTCACAGCATTGAACAATGGACTTAACTAGTGCGAAACGCAACTGCTGAAAAATATTAGTAGGTAGTGTTTTTTGCCAGGTGATATCAATGAAAATAAGTAATGTTTCTAGTTAATAAAACAATGCTTAATTTTTTTAAAATTTGAAACGTTATTTTAAACGCGCAATTCAATCTTACGTCTGGTCTTGTTCACATGCGCTCCTCTTCTTAGGCAGAACTGACTGTTCTTGCTAACCAGACTGCCCCAAAAAAATGTTTCAAAATTTAAGTCTTTTGAAATTCATTTTGTAAGTTTAAGCATTACTAAACACATTTAGGTGAACATAGGACGGGAAACCAGTCAAGATGATGGCACTAAACTGTTTGCAAATACGTTGCCGATACAGTAAGTATACGTCAAACGACTCGCCAAACAGATGTTTTTTTTTAAATTTTCGATCGAATTACATATACCTAATGTAAGCATATATCTTAATTAAGTATATTTAATATCCATTATATTTAATACAGTGTAATAAGATTTATTGAAATATGAATTATTATATTTAATAATTGATGAAAAATAATTATAAAGAATATCAATTACATAATCCACATAGTCCTTATGAACATTAAATGTTTTGTTAAAACCGCTCTTCTGCAACATTACTTACAACATAAAAACAGTTTCTCTATATATCTTATTACTTACTAAAAGATAAATACTACGCTTTTACTCTCTGACGACTTTATCTGAAGGACATTTCCCCATGCCAAAAAGTGTCAGCCTGCAAAAGACTTTCCTCTTTAAACTACTTATTATACACATTTGAAAAAAAATCAATGAAACAAAAATTTCATTTCAGTTCCGTTTTCAACAATTAATAAAATAATCCAGTTTTAAAAACACTAGAGCCCTAAAGCAGATTGTACAAATATTATTATATGTGAATTCTAGTTGTGCGAAAAGTATTCGAAAGAAAAATTTTCAAATTAATTTACAAAACATCAATTTTAACCAGCAACGGCGATAGTGTTGGATCGTGAGATGAAATATATAGTGCAAAATATAAGAATTACAGTACTTATTTAAAGCCTTATGGAATTATATAAATATGTTTCACGCCTAAAGGTGAATAACGGATCATTTGAAAGGATAGTTCTGGACAAATAATTCGTCAACTATGAATTGTAAATCAATATGATATTTTGTTCCTTAGAAACAGATTCTAAACTATAAACAAATAACTTAAATGTCGCAAACCATAATTAGTGGTTTCAGTGTGAAGAAAAGACAAACAGATCCTCCATTTATCAACACTCATGAAACTGTCTAGACGCAAACTTTCTTAATTAAACAGGGAACAATATAATATAGAGCGTGACAAGAAATTAACTGACCAAACTTCTTCAGAAGATCTCTCACATCTAAATAAACAAATCCCTCTTACAAAGTGAAGCTTTATTTCGTTAGTCTCCGATGTAGTTTAGTTGTTAAAAAAAAAAAATTAAGTTGGCTCATGTAATTCTGCACAGGAGTTTTTCTAATGATAGTTTGTTAAAAAGAACTACTTACCGTTTAAAAAAACATCAATTATGGTTCAACAACATCACTTCCGGTTTCAAAAACATCCCTTACGGTTACAATTCAGTTTAAAAAAAGAACAACACTTCCGCTTTAGAAAATCATCATTTTTATGTCCATGCTAGATAGTCTCGAGCTCTGGGATATCCTTATTATAATGGGTAAGAAGGACCAACAAATATGTGGCTGAGGTAAAGATAGATTGTAATTGTTATTTGTGATACTACCTAGAAAATAAACCCATCTGTGCTTCGGGTTGTTTTTTGGGATATACGTGCATTTTTTATACAGACGGACCTTATACATGGAATATATATATATATATATATATATATATATATATATATATATATATATATATATATATATATATATATTAAATATGGTCATATGTTTTCTTGTAATATAGTTAATAAATTAAAAATATTTCAAAAACAAGAATACTTTTAATGAATATATTTATTCAAAGCTTTTCGCCGATAAAATAGTAACAGCATCTTCAGAAACATAATTATCTAATAAAATCTATCTATCTATCTATCTATATATATATATATATATATATATATATATATATATATACTAGTAGACATTTACAATATGTGCTTCTAAAGTAAAAGTGGGTCAACAGTATTAGAGAAATTTAGACAAATCACGGAATCAATTATTGTGCTTGATATATTTAAAATTACATATTGGCAGAATGTTAAGGTATCTCCTAAAAGTATTGAACAGGATTTCTTCACAAAGGATGAGTAGAAATTATCATTATATTTTATTTTTGGGATTGTCATTGAGTGTGACTCTTATCGCCTCTGAGGAATAGGGACGTACTATAAAGCTGTATAGGATTAAAGTGAAAACACAGACACACCTGGTAAAGGATATAAGGAAAATATTATTGCATTGCTTGTGCTGGGTCGCTGGCTTACGTCTTTATCGTAGTCATAAACAATGGTACCCATCTTATTCTGACCAGAAATAAAATAAAAAAATTAATTAAATTAGCAGCAAACACGTAAAGCGACTAAAATCTTACAAATATACTTTTTTTTCATGCCTAATACTCATACATTCATGTTTCAACAATCAATCATGTTTTGTTGCACAGTCATCACTGATGTTTACAACTTGGCTGTTGAAACGTGTTTGACGTAAAGTTTCTGATTTTAAATATATTTGTTAGACGAGTTATATTGCATGGCCTCTTTGTTATTCTCTCGACCAAAACTCAAACGTAAATAACTAGAAATTAATTATTCTCTTAAAATGTTTACTACTGCAAACTTTTAGAATTTCTAACGCTCTTTCAACTCATAGTTCTATACCATATACCAATAATTTTACCATTTGTTTGGTTATCAATTTACTAGTCACCTTTTTGTAAATGTTATTAAAAAAACGTTTACTTTCTTCTTTGCCAAAGGGTTTCAAAAACTGATCAAATTATGGAGAGTTTTAACAATCTTCTCAATTATTTTTTTTATCGTTTCCTTTTTTTCTCTACTAAAGTTATTGTTTTCTTTGTTAATTATTGCTGTACATATTACAGAATCTTGTTTTGTATTTGATCTGTATGTTCCCTTTAGTGACTATTTTCGAGGTATATATTTAAATTATTTTATGGAAGTTTATACTTATGTTTAAATTTAACTTTTATTATTTTAAGTAGATTATTTTTTCTCTATAACTTATTTATTTTTCTCTTGTTTCTCGATAACACTTTTTTATATTTTCTTACAATTCGAATAATTATTTATAAGCTATTACTAAGAATGCGTTACATTGGGCTGGTTAATAGAGCTATAAGTATTTCCAGCATAGATAGGAGAAGCAATAAATTATTTCAAAATTAATAAACTAATTTTAAAACATAATCAACCGACAACAGAAGGAGAATATGTTATAATAAAGTAGTATAATGTTTTGTGATAAAATGAGACTAGTAATTTGTCCGATGAACTGAGTTTCTTGCCCTAAAAACGAATCCTTCAAAAACAATTGTCTTTAGTTTTTGTAACGTTTTAGGTCGCAACATATCCTATTTAAGTCTATCTGATTACGCCTTGTGCTGGGAATGTTTCGTTTGATTTTATTTCATTCAATTGTTCTTTACTTTGATTCTTCTACAACAATAGCCCATTTCTCTCTTTTTGTTAAACTCCTCCTTTCACAGAATTCTTTTATATTCTTTGTACATTCTTTTTCGAGGAAACATTTTATGTGCTTCAAATCTCTTTTATTCAGTTCTTTCCTCAGTTCATACAAAAGCTACTCTCTTAGAAATTATTATACTACTACTCTCTCAGTAGTCTTTTTTTAAAATACATATTATTTCGTTAGTTTTCTTTGAAATATTTACACCTTCTTTCCCCTAATACTGTATTTTACTGAATTATAGATTGTAAAACATTGGAGTGTTGGCTGTACATCATTACGCTTTTCTTTCATTTTATTAATAAATATGTTTATATTTTTACGGTCTTAAGGAGGCTCGGTAAATAATAATTTTCACATTTATAGCTACTATCATTTACCTAATTACATTTATAAAATGTCCGAACAGTGTATTAGTTAGATCTTACAATACTTACTGAGTTCGCTATTTGTCTATTTATACCTAAAACGGAATCTCACTCTCTGTCCCTAAATCGTTAACTCTATTCCCTACATTAAAAACACTGAACTCCCTCAGGCTAAGAAATCGTCTGTATATCGAATTGGCATTTCTACCAATTTCTCGTAATTTCTAGCCGCTTCACTTCTAGAAGGTTCTAGGTTTTGGGAAAAGTTTCTTATGGATGTTGCCTACCCTTAAGAATGAAAGAACTTGTTAATTTTTTAGGCCGTGTGTTACGAATCACAGAGGTTACATTGCTCGTTACCATATATCCTTCGTTACCTCTCGATTCCCAACTTTCATCTCTCCCAGTCCTGCCATACGTTTCCGGGAATTTCTCACAACATTATATATCTATCCATCTCTTTAACTTCTTCTTGGTATTCCTCTTCTTCTTCTCTCTGGTGCGAAATTAAGCATTTAATTTGACAGTTTCACATATGAGTTGTTTTGTAGGGACGTCGATCATCTTTTCGTGTTTGTCTCTATGATAGCTTTATCAGTGTTCCTTTTCGTTGAGTTTTACTCTCAAGTCCCTATGTTTCTCGGAACTGTAAACTGTTCTCCAATACAATATTTTGTTTCCAACCTATGCTATTTATTTCTAGACCACATTTGCGTTATTAATTAACCTGTTCTTCTCCGATCATCTTCAAAAACGTAAACTAACATTCTTCTAGAAGTCTTCTGTAACCGCTATATTTAAATGATAACGAAAATTTCTCATAATAAAAAATTAATTTGGTTGTAAGATTTTCATTGATAAAGTTATCTCTGATGGTGTGTACAAACGTACAAATTTTAACCACAGTATTTTTTATTATTTCAATCTAAATTCAAATTATTCGTTTGATTGAGAAACAAGATTAAATTTGCAACAAAGCTATATTAATATTACAGTCTTCAAATAACAGATATTTCCAAACACAACACCGTAATTGCATTGTTGCATGACAAAAAATCACCCTGCTTCAGCAGAAGTACGAGTTGCAATTACATTTCTCTGTCGACTGTAGCACCTGTAACACGCCGCGATCCGATGTTATGGATACTGCGAGATTAATTCTCCCCGCCCCCTTCTGTATTGACATGGCTAAATAAATACCAGTGATGAGTGCTCAGTGTTTGCAGTCCTTCGCCATCTTTCAACCAATATTTAATATTTACAAAGCTAATCATATTTTCAAATCCATGAATACGAGTACATTTACTCCTTTGTGCGCCTAAAAGAGGGCATTTTAAAGTTAATAATTTTAAAAATTGTGATTTTTAATTAAAAAAACACCTAGTTTATATTTTAGACAAATAATTTGTTTTCTAATATCAAACACTGAAGTATGATAACATTCCATTATTTATATAAATTATGTCATTATGACATAAAACTAATTGTTTTTTTAAAAGTATTTGTTTCTATTTTTTTAATTATATTTTTAGATTTACCGTAACTTATATAACTTCTTTAATCGCCTTGGTTATATATTTATAATACATATTATATAATTATTACCAAAACAGTATGTTACCTTCAATTAAAGATATCGCAAATGAGTTCCTATCAACTGCAGTTGTCGTCAGAAATTTATTTGACATAATCTATTTCAAATAATACTAACACTGTGTCTACTTCGGAAAATTTACGAAAAATCATAGTTATTACAATTATATTTGTAGAAAATATCATTACACACAAACACACACACAATATTCAAAATTTCAACCGCTTAACATATATTTAGATACATAGCATTTTACAAGCCATCTTAGCCATCTTTCTAGCTGTGGGTCTCGTCTTTAGAGGCGACTGGAAATGTTTGAAATGGGAAAAACAAATTCAGTTCGATTTACAGTAACTTTGATTTTCAGATTTCAAAGATAACCCAACTGTCCCAATGATTTCAAGCAAAGTCGTCGCTGATAATGGAGCTACTTAACATGAACGACGACTTTCTTTATTAAATAGAGATTATTTGGAGGATATGTTTAAATTTTCAAACGTATTACTCTTTGCACTATACAATATTAGTTAGGATAAATGCTACTCTACAATAAATTCCAGTTAATGTATTAACTACATTTTTCATACAAATTTTCACTTCTACCACCAAACGCCTAACTGTTGCATCTTTTGGTCCAAATTTCATCTTAAAAACCTTCATTCACGGATTTATCCCAGGTTTTTGCTGATAAGGGTGTCAGCTTAACCAAACAGCTGTCTCTGTCTTTACGATAGAAGTAATGTTGAGTTGATGTTAAAATTTACAAAAGAAATGTTTTATCTATTCAGAAAATGTGGTTAGTGTGAATAATTTAAGTAATACAGTATGATTTCATACAACTGCTATTAGGTTATTTCACTTTCTGTATGAAATCATATTAGTTAAAAGTAATTTTCCATATTAGATTTATGTATAACCTATTAACTACATTTTACATTCACGCTTTCCCTTCTACCACCAACCTCTTAACATACCCATCTTTTTGTCCTAATTATATCTTTAAAATGCTACTTTGACATATTGACCTGAGGTTTTTACTGATAATGGAGTCATATATCAGCGATTTTCATCTATACACACAGATTTATTTGAGGTTATATTTGAATTTTCAAGGAGAATATGTTATATATTTAGACAATTTGGTTATGTGAATAATTTAGGAAATGCCTCAAGATGTCATACTAGGGTATTATCTGTTATTATTATTAGTTTTTGAATTATAAAATAAAGGTGAAAAAGATGTTATTCAATTTTTTATTATTTTTCAGTTTAATTTATTAACTACTTACTTCATTCACCTTTTCACTCAACTGTCGTTTCTATTTTTATATACTTTATCGGTAAAATACTATGTTTATAGATTTACCTGAGGTTTTCACTGATAATGGGATCATATAACAGCGACTCTGTACATACAGGCTTATTTGAGGTTATGTTTACATTTTTAAAAGAAGTGTGTTATATATTCAGAAAATTAGGATATGTAAATAATTTAGGTAATACATTAAGATTTCATGCAACGGCTGTTATTATTATTATTACTTTTTGAATTAAAATATAGGTCAAAATTATGTTATTCAAAAATGTATTATTTATCAGTTAAATTTATCAACTACATATTTCATTCACGTTTTCCCTCAACTGTCGCTTCTATTTTTACTTACCTTATCAGTAAAACACTTAGATTTACGTGATGTGTTTCTTCTGTTGCACTTCTAATTACTACAATTTCTTCCCGACCTAGTGCAAGTTACTTCAAAATATTTATTCGGTTTCCTTTCATAATATCTTTCAACCGTTCTTTGCTTAGTGTAAATATTTACTATAAAAGAAACCCTAAAGTTTTTCTTTAATCACTCTCGCGATCACTACTAATATATTCCTGTTTACTGGTGCAACTAAAAATGAAATACTTCTGTCAGTCAGTCGGAAAAGGAGGGGGTTTGGAGCTCCCCGAGGCTATGCAGCGTCTGCAGCGACAGTGGCTGCGGGTAATAATATGGGGGACAGGTAAGGGCTGGATGTAAGAAGGGCATCTGCAATGTCCATCTTAAACATGTATTTAATCGAATCTGAAACGAATTTGTGGATGTTTTGCAAAACAAAATTAATTCTGTTAGAAAACGAATTCTGAATGTTTACAATTCGGTAACGAAAACACTCTACAATAAAAATTAATAATTAACCGGCGATGAGTAATCCGCAGTGAACTTTAAACGCAATTGAAGAGTTGAAATCGCAAGATTGTCATCTTTAATTAAATTGGGCGATGTTTCAAAACCATTTGTATTTTTAGAACATTGTGACAAATGACAACAGTTGTTATTTTAAATTTAACAAAGCGCCTAAAACCACATTGCGAATTCAGTTTAAATTTCCTTAAGTTTACACGTCAGAAACTCCGAGCAGAGTATAATAAAGATTCTGATCCTGGCTTACTTGTGCCACTTGCGATATAAAAATAGTTGTTTTTTTTTTATTTTTCATATTGCATTGCGTCAGACATAGTTCCAGAGCGAAACATTTCGGTTGGGTTAATAGCCGAGGATTTACTTGGAGACGACCGAGTCAGCGAAAATAGCCGAGAAATAAGACTTGAAGGTCAGAGATAAGTCCCTGTCAGCCATAGAGTAGGGGGAGCAGAGTAGCTTTGTTTTCGTCATATTGATGTCTGCTACAAGAATAAGCGATGTTCCCCGCTGAAATATAGTCTCACTTAGCGTAATACTGTATTTATCAAAGATGTATTCGCATACTTTAGTGGGTGAATGTAGTCTGTTCAAAGAAAGATTGTCGATAACAAATATAAATATTCCTTCGAATTTTTTAAATAGAGTATGGTTTTGTTGGTATTTTTTTGAGAAGTACAAAATTTTTGGTTTTTTAATTGAATCTTTAGACAAATCAATTTTTAAAATAATTTGTTCAGTGCCTTCTATTAGTTCACACTCTCCTTATCTTGTTCATCTTGTTCATATTTTCAATCGCGAGTACAATACTTCTTGTTCGGCCTTTCAAGTTCAAATACATTTCTTTAAAACTTTTAGTAAATGACACTTGAAGTTATTACAATTTTTTCAAATTTTAACATTAATTAATTTTAGTTTTACATGGGAGAAAACTTTTCTCAAAAGGAGCAAGTATGCAATATAGTTATTTCGTCCCACTTGGTTTAAAATAGGAAATAACATGATTTCATAAGGCAATTGGTTTTATGTTATAGGTTATGTGTAAGAACAGCAGTTTTAACGCATAGGTTGTGTTACTTTATTTATATTTATTGTAATTGTTTGATAAAAGTTGACTAAAGTAATTTCTTTTTGTTGACCAAAGTATAATTTTACTTTAAAAATTTTGCTTGTAATAGTTGTTTTATATTAAAACTAATAATAATGTAGACTTTTTTCACATTACAACATACTGTAAATTCAATATACATTTTTCTATTATTTTTTTATTTATTCACATTATGAATACAATGAAACCGAAATTACGTTTTCATTTAATTGACCTCTTCTAGTTTCTCTTTATTCTCGAGATTTTAGTCTATGAACTCTAATCTATACAATCTTGGTATGTGCATTTAGTCTTTTAATCAATTAACTTCCACTCAAACATCGAGGTTACGTAAACGCTGTTGAGGGAAACTTGGGGACTTGAGTTGACAGAACAGGGCATGAATAAACAGAGCTGAACCATCCGACAAGTTGACTGATACCTTCTGTGTAAGCCATAATGATAATGGAAATATAGATGAGATTAACATGGCGCATATAAGCTCACCTGGTCAGGGAAAGAGCATGGCTACTGTCGGTACATAGCTGGATTGATACATAAATTGTCCTAATATCAGCAAGCGTCTTAATGCTACAGCCCCCTTCTTATAATAGAAAATGATTATATTTCTAATAAAGAAATAGAGATATTTCTAATAGAGGGACGAAAAAAGAATATAGTAAGATTAGGTAGTAAAAAATCCCCTGTTACAGTAAACTCTCTATAATCCGGTCCTTTATTAATCCGAGCCGTTCAGTATCCGGCGTTTTCGTCAAGATCGGAAGATTATAAACATAATCAATATATAAACATAACTTGTATATATTTCACTGCATTTCGTGTTAGCGACTGAGGGAATTTCACCCCGCCCGGTTCTAGTTGTGTAGATCGTGATATGTAAACGATTTTAAGCCGTATGTCATTGCAGTAATCACTGAATTGCAAGTGAACAATGTCGTTACGGTGTAAATGAATATATATATTTGTTATCGTTTAAAGTAAGGTAGCCTTTGATTATAAAGTACAGAAAAGTACGTTACCTCTCTCGTTTTATCATTTAAAGTACAGTACATGACTATTTTCCTTTGTTTCTCGTTTTTTTGGCCAATACAGACAAATATTGGCATTGTATTTTAATGACCCTCCAGTATTCCTGCAGTATCACAGCCCCATACCGGCCGGTTTACTGAGAGTTTACTAATAATAAAAGCAATTATTTCCAGCATGAGTAGAGCCGTATCCCTGAAGTATATGGCATTCTATAACGCGATCGTTTCGATTTGGTGTCCACTGCATGCACGGTTGGCGAAAATTTGCTACATGTTTTTGAAAATGAAAGTTTATCACAGTAGCCATTTAAACGAATATTGAAAAACGAGAAGGAAAAAAGCATACAAAATTAACTTCAAGTAATACTTTTTTCCTCTTCTAAATTAAAATTAGGAATAATGCCTCTAACTTAAAAAGAAATGCATCAAAATTGCTAATTTCCCTTTACGACCTAAATTCTGTTCTTTATTTATAAAACGAAGTTTTATTTAAAATTGTTACTAATTGACAAGTTAAATTAATTTTTTTCTTACTACCAAAGGTGTCACACAATTCTGTTTTCCAATACAGTTATTGTCACATGCCTCTTATCGACTTTTATATCACCAACCTTGTATGTTACGTTCAACTGAAACGGGTTAACTTTGTTGATAATCTCTATACCCTATTGCTGGTATAACTTGTAACTATTTAGCGTTTTATTTACAATAATAAATATGAATTATTAGGCGCCTAATATGATTGTATTACGAGCAATTATTAAATAACACTGAAAGACCAACAATGAATACACTATGTTGTTAACCTTATACATAAAGTTAATTCCTTGATTAAAATTAAAAAGGTACTTCGCTGATCAAGTCGAAGTTGCGTTGCGACTTGTTACTGCTCTAGCTAAATCAGATTTTATTTCCTTGACTTTAAATTTCCTGCGCTTGCCATATTTCTCAATGCATTACGGCGGCCCCCCCCAATATATAATCCTTTTATATTTTTAAATAAAATAACGAAACGCTATATTTATGAAAGGACAACGCTGGTACTACATGTCCTAGCCCACCGAATTTGAAATAATTTTAATTTTAATTTTACATTAATAGTTGATTGAGATGTATACAAATTTGTATTGACACGTAGTATAAATGATGAATAAATAAGTATTAGAATTGTATATCGGAACTTATTTTAACTTCTATAAATTGATAGTCTAACTTATTTCCCAATTATGGTCATATATTAAACTGAGCTCAAGAGTGTAAAGTAGGAGTGTATATCTGTAGTTTCTATAAATAAATTTAAATATATTTGTTCTCTATATTTTAGTTTTTAACAATTATAACTTTATGCTTCTGATAATGAGCTACTAACACAAACTGAAACAACCCAACACACAGCACAAACTTAAACAGCCCAACACACAGCACAAACTGACACAGCCCAACACACAACATAAACTGAATCAGCCCAACACACAACACATACTGACACAGCCCAGCACACAACACAAACTGACACAGCCCAACACACAACACAAACTGAAACAGCCCAACACACAGCACAAACTGACACAGCCCAACACACAACACAAACTGAATCAGCCCAACACACAACACATACTGACACAGCCCAGCACACAACACAAACTGACACAGCCCAACACACAACACAAACTGAAACAGCCCAACACACAGCACAAACTGACACAGCCCAACACACAACATAAACTGAATCAGCCCAACACACAACACATACTGACACAGCCCAGCACACAACACAAACTGACACAGCCCAACACACAACACAAACTGACACAGCCCAACACACAGCACAAACTGAAACAGCCCAACACACAGCACAAACTGACACAGCCCAACACACAACACAAACTAACACAGCCCAACACGCAAACCAAACTGACACAGCCAAACACACAACACAAACTAACACAGCCCAACACACAACACGAACTGAAACAGCCCAACACACATCACAAACTGACACAGCCCAACACACAACACAAACTGACACAGCCGCCCAACACACAACACATACTGACACAGCCCAGCACACAACACATACTGACACAGCCCAGCACACAACACAAACTGACACAGCCCAACATACAACACAAACTGACACAGCCCAACACAAACTGACATAGCCCAACACACATCACAAACTGATACAGCCCAACACACAACACAAACTGACACAGCCCAACACACAACACAAACTGGCACAGCCCAAAAAACAACCCAAACTGACACAGCCCAACACGCAAACCAAAGTGACACAGCCCAACACACAACACAAACTCACACAGCCCAACACACAACACGAACTGAAACAGCCCAACACACATCACAAATGACACAGCCCAACACACAGCACAAACTGAAACAGCCCAACACACAGCACAAAGTGACACAGCCCAACACACAACACAAACTAACACAGCCCAACACGCAAACCAAACTGACACAGCCAAACACACAACACAAACTAACACAGCCCAACACACAACACGAACTGAAACAGCCCAACACACATCACAAACTGACACAGCCCAACACACAACACAAACTGACACAGCCCAACACACAACACATACTGACACAGCCCAGCACACAACACAAACTGACACAGCCCAGCACACAACACAAACTGACACAGCCCAACATACAACACAAACTGACACAGCCCAACACAAACTGACATAGCCCAACACACATCACAAACTGATATAGCCCAACACACAACACAAACTGACACAGCCCAACACACAACACAAACTGGCACAGCCCAAAAAACAACCCAAACTGACACAGCCCAACACGCAAACCAAACTGACACAGCCCAACACACAACACAAACTCACACAGCCCAACACACAACACGAACTGAAACAGCCCAACACACATCACAAATGACACAGCCCAACACACAACACAAACTGACACAGCCCAACACACGACATATACTGACACAGCCCAACACACAACACAAACTGACACAGCCCAGCACACAACACAAACTGACACAGCCCAACACACAACACAAACTGACACAGCCCAGCACACAACACAAACTGACACAGCCCAACACACAACACAAACTGATACAGCCCAACACACAACACAAACTGATACAGCCCAACACACAACACAAACTGACAGTCAGCTATTTATTTTCTCTCAAATTAATTAAAAAAATATATTTTTATATTGAGTTAGAGTTAATAATTATTCAGTTATTAAATTTTCTCACAGCCTTATGTAAACGTTCTACACAATATTATAATTTTATAATTCCATTTAGCAATAATAGATTCCTTTCTATCATCTTATCGCCTAATCTCAAACAGTATTTATAGTACTTCATTATTTTAAAACAATATTTTACAATACATAAATGATTAACTTAGCAAATCTTATATGTCTTGTGTTTTTGCTCCCTCAGTATTTGGGTGAGAATGTATCTCACATGAATAAGATATTTCCCCTAAGGTAGATCTGCATGTTTTCTTACTCCCCATATTCACGAGAAACATTCCTACATTCTCATACAACATGCATATTCTAATTATAATGTGCATATTAATTTCATTTTTATATAATCTCCATTAGCAAACTCATAGAATATCTAAACGCAATGTGATAACGTAAACCCCTTCAGTCTGGATTATCTAAACTGACAACTTTACAGGGTTGATTTATTGACATAACTGATAAAAATTAAAATCCAATACCTAATACATTTTAAAAAAATCTATTTTAAACGATACTCACAGACATTTTCCCACCAAATATCATAACTTATATTCCATTGCAAACCCCAAAATTTAAAACTGTAAAAACACATAGATCAGTTTTATTATATTACGATCTGTGTGGTGCGTCACAACAGACAAAATATAACTTCTATTGCATATACAAAATAGCATTTTCAGGACTATATAAGTCCGGAGATAATCTGTTAGCAACATTATAAGGGGGCAAAAATGTTTCCACTATTTAAACTACAAGTTCTTTCAGTAGGGAGTGTAAAAACTTTTAAGAAAATATTCACTAATGTTTTCCTCAAATCCTATTGTCATCGCGAGATCCATCAAGAAAGATCAATGCCCATTGTCTTTTTATCTCAGCTCATCTCTGGAACATTATTCATAAGATAATTTAATGAGCAAATATTATTTTTGTTGTACAACATTTAGTTCCTATCATCTGTTCCTTTTGCTGAAACTTGATTTTAAGAAATGGTATAGTTGAATATTTCATATGACTTTTAAACATAACAATGTTTAAAATAATATATTATAAATGTTATATTTTTAATATTTAGTTAATTAGAGCTTAGCTAGTCAGAACTATTCACAAAAGTGAAACACAAAGTAGTTAACTCAAAATTTCGCAAAAAAATTAGTTCTTTAATAAAAAAGCACATAAATTTACAACAGACTAGTTTTGGCGAGTAAAAAGTAAATAATTGTCAGAACAACCTATTTTGGGGGAAAGATTATTCAATTTTACTTTAATATAAAAAATTGTATATAAGTTAATAATATATTCACTTCCAAAAAAGTAAATTAACTTCAAAATACTGAACCTAAACAAAAAACCGTTTATACGTGAAACATTAGAAACATAAAGGTAAAACACAAAATAGTTGACTCAAAATCTCACCAAAAATTAATTTGTAATAAACAGACACACTAGTTCACAACAGAATAGTGTCGGCTTTGTCGCCTTACTCAGTGCTTGGCTACTATTAACATATCGATAAGTTATCGTACTATATTTTTAGATTTCAGGAGCAAGAAGTCTTTGAGTAGCTTCATCCCAAATGGATTTAGCGGACGAAAATGCAATTCTTTGCTCAGGTGCTGTTTTAGTATTTCTTCCAACATTTACAGCCAATATATTTCTGACTTTTCCCATCAGTGATAATCTATATTGTGGTGAATTAGGATGCTTAAATTGAATCAGAATCTTTTCTTTTCGCCTAGTTGGCTGATAAGCACTCTCAACCCGATTATTTAGTCTTTTATCGGTGCGAGGCTTAGTCCTAGGACACATATACCTAGTTGGTTTAATGTAGCTTTTTAGCTTATCAGTCACAATAACCCTGGGCCTTGGGTAGTTACCCAGTAATCTTGATAGAAAATGAATAGCTGATTTCTTGTTACGACGCTTCTGTAGCAACACTTCTAATTCATGTCCTTCAGAGTCAACGGCTCTCCATAATATAAATACTTCAACTTTGATCTTAATATTCATCTCATCTAAATGCCATTATCAGTTGGCTTTCGCTCTCTCTTCTTAATAAAATCTTGAAAATAAACTGCAAAATCTTACAGTCTCATGACAGTATAATTCCTCGGTACTCCATCTGCTCTTGTACATCTCTGTAACTATTATTAAATCGATGATATAACCACAATGCGTGGCTAATAATGCTTACTGGAAAACGATGTCTCTTCGGGGCTTGTGTAATATCCATAGAGTTAAAATGTAGTGATAAATTATGACTCTATTCTATAAATCACTCTCTTCAATCACTCAACACTGAAATTTATTTCTCGCTTAACTTGACGGTGCCAAGTAACTCAATAAGATGCTATTAACTTTTGTATTTCTATCATGGATAAGTAAGTAGCTTGAGATATATAATCAAATTATAATATTTACATTAGAATATCTTTCTGTTAACATAACTAATGTTTTTAAATAAAATAGGCAGATGGAGAAATCATACTTACACAAAGAATATGACAGACCCAAGAACTAGGATTTAAGTAGATTGTTGATCTCCTGAATAGATAAACCGGTAATATAAAAAGTCATGCAATATATCAAACAATCAATTAATCTAACTACGGAGCACAACAATCCTTACTCAGGAGAGGTATCTATTTTACATTATTATTATTTGTTATTATTATCTACAAAGGACTTCACAGATAACTGTGTGGAATCGGGGATTTACAAATTAAAATGTGAGATGTGCGATCCATTATATATTGGGCAAACGCGTGGGAACATTGTGACAAGAAGCAGGGAGCACTTTGCTCATTTTAAAAACAACAAGCCGAAATATTCAGCAATACTAATGGACAACCAACATTACTTTACGTCTGGCCATCCTAAGTTGTTGAAGCAAGTTACTAGGTACAATACTATGGATGCTTGGGAGACATGGTTTATCAACAAATTTCAAGAAGTCTCAGTAAACAATGTGTCGGGCCCGGTCCAGGGTTCCTCCCTTCTGTATCCAAATTCCGTGTTGTTTCGCTAAACATGTGATTTATAACTATTTTCTGTTTCAGTTCTTATAAGTGTTAAATCAGTTGCTCCTTGTTAAAAATGTTAAAATATGTGTAAGTGTTGATGTTTGTTTATTTATCTCGACTAGGTTTTTAGTTATAATTTTGAATAAATCTATCTATATTATATCTATTTGTATAAATGAATTATTTATAGCTAGTATTTATACATCATTGTTATTTTTAAACTGTTTAAGCTTTAAACTGTATAAAACAACTGTGGCGTAATACTTAAAATAATTAAATGAAACCTCTATACAACAAATGACGTTTTTTTTTATTTAAAATCTTATGTACATTTCGATATCATATCAATCATTTTCAGAGGTAATTTACAACAATTTTTTTTTCTAATTGTAAATTACCTCTGAGGATGATTGCTACGCAATCGAAACGTACAAAAGGTTTTAAATAAAAGAATAAAGTCATTTATGGTATAGAGGTTTCATTTATTTATGTTTAAGGTTTGTATGTTGATGATGATGCGAGATAAGGGAAAAATAAAAAAAAACAACATAATGACATTAATAATAATAACAATAATGTAAAACAGATAACTCTCCTTAGTAAGGAGTTTTGTGCTCCATAGTTAGATTATTGCTTGACTTGTTTATGTTTTATCTTGTTTGTTTTATTGTTGTACGATAACTTTAAGATATGTTAGTAGTAGCCAAGCACTGAGGAAAGCGACGAAGCCGACACTAGTCTGTTGTTAACTATTGTGCTTGTTTATTAAAAACTTTGGTAAGATTTTGAGTTAAATATTTTGTGTATTACCGTTATGTTTAATGTTTCACATATAAATGTTTTTTTTTTAATTTAGGTTCAGCAATTCTAAGTTAATTTACTTTGTTGGAGGTGAATATATTAGTTTTATTACATTATAAATAATTACTGTATAACTTATATACAACTTTTTTATATTTAAAAAAAATTGAATAATCACTTCCCCTCAAAGAACTAGTTCTAATAATGAATTAACTTCTACTCGTGACATATTATTTCTAAAAACCATGAATTTCAAAATAAAAAAACTTAATACCTTCCCATATAACTAAAAATCATAAAATTTAGTACAAACCACTAAATCTGAAATACATAAATAGTACCCATAAATCATTAAATAACTTGCTTTAAAATATATGGAACACATTAAAGTCATCTAGACAGCTTGTGCAGAGGGTCTTGTGAAATAAAAACCTAACGATCCAACGAATACCCTATACAAAATTTGGCAAGGTATCGCTTTTTAGCCGTAAATGATAATAGTTACACGTACGCAGAAAATGTAGTGCAAACAAATTACAAATATATAAATATTCAAAATATATCGTTAGATAAAACAGTCGACTTGACACTTACCAAGACGGTAACAAAGAAATATTTTGTGAAGAGAAAGAATTTCTTGGCTTTAGGTTAGCGCTTCAATAGGTTGGATACCAGTGCTAAGAGCTACAGGTTTACAAATATCTATTTCTGCATACCATCATTTAGATATTCTCTCATTTGTTTGTTTTTTTTTGTTTACTTCCCATTTTTTCATGTTCTTTATGTTTTTTTTACAGAAATACATTCAGAATAAACTCGTATTTAGTTGCATACTAGTTAAATATATTTTTGCTGTATTGAAACATTAAATAACTATTTATAGAGTAGATTTATAGTATATAAATGTCTTTTAACGATTTTGACTACATACACTGATAAATATCTGTGTTCGCCATCAAGAACACAGTCAATAATGCAATCTGTAATTCCAGGAGGTGGTGCCTTTATCTCTCTCTCTATAGTGGGAGTGGCTTTAATGTTGTATGGGCAACCTTTTAAACTAATTAGCAATGTACAAATGAATTGAGGGCAGCCGCTTTACAGAGGACCACGAGGCTGCTTGCACAGTGTTACGTGCCAATCGGCTAAATGCGTTTGTACTATTGTTTGCGACCAGCCTCATATTAGCCATGTTGAAAGGCAATATACTCGCAAAATTAATTAGAATGAAGCGATTAGATCAAAAATTGATAGATATACATTTCAGTCGTGATTAAAATAGCATGTGATTTGTTGGTTTTGATTCCGGAGATGAAATAGCAATTTCACAAAATGAAGTGCCTTTATAGTGGTGTGCACAAAGAATTGTTTATTCAATTCGTTTTCAAAATTAATCACGAAAAACTGTGGTGACCCATAAGTAATTAAAATTCTCACTTTTGCAATATCTAAACCATGAAAACATTTTCTATAAATTTAAAAAAAAATTGGTTTATACGTATCTAGGCCTACATTTTTATTGCAAAGCTATCATTTTTAGGAGAATTTATTACAAGAATAACTTTATTAATGAGTTATCCTTAAGTAATTTGTACACCTCTGACGACGATTCCTTGGCAGAGAAAATGAACTTAGGTAAAAGGTTTGTTGTAAGGGTATTTTATTTATTTATTTTGTTAACAAATTAGAAAATGTCTTTTTGTAATTGTTTCCTTAAATTACAACTTTGGTATACCGAAAGTAATAAATGTATCACGTAGTATTTACCGCATTAGACGTTATTTATACCACAATTTAAAATTACCACTATTAAGTTACAACTCGTAGCAGTAATGATTATCAACTATTACTTTATGATCGCAGTTCAAGATAATAAAAGTGCGTTTCCAATTAAAAGATAATTTATTATCACAAAGGTAAAAGGCCAAGCCAGTTGAGGGTAGGCGCACATGAGCTTGAAAGTAATCGGGACGCCGAGATAGTTTTCTATCGGAAAGACAGAAGTACATTGGGAGTAATGGAGCAACGCACATGGAACGCAGATAGCTATCGGATACCCTCGTCCTATCTCGATAGGTATCTGGGCTGACGCAGGATTCTCCTATTTTGGCGTCAATTATATCGCCAGCGTTCCACTAGTACACAGTTGGTAATGAGATAGAGCACATACACCGCAGCTTACTTTATAAATGTGCCATTTTATTAGGTACGTTTTTGATAATATAATTACTAATTCCACATTATTTATATGTTTAACTTTGAATATAATTGAATAAGCAATTGACATTAATCTTTGGCATTAATCTGTATTAATAAGATTGATAATTTTTTTTAATATCAATGAGGAATTATTTACATTTATAGCTTGAGATATCAATTTTTATTAGTTACTATTCATTTTATTTAATTATATATATATATATATATATATATATATATATATATTTAGTAATTAATTCTAACAGCCTTTTTTTCAAAAATTCACTAATCAGTATCAATGGTCAATTTCCATTTAACGTAGACGACCAATTTATCCGGGAAACAGCAAACGAGTTTGATTACAGTAGTTTTTGGCAATAACTGAGGCCTATCATGATATAATATTATTGTCAAATATATTAGTTCCAAACAATAACAAAAATATTTTCTTTTTGTTTGTTCCAGTTAAAAAGCTCACAATTAAATGGAAGAACATCAAGGACAACTATACAGGAAGCAGGAGAAAACGAACATGTGCACACTGAGAAGAAAAACTACTTTCTTTTTGTAAACTTGAACTTGTTTTTGATCCATCTCGTAGGAGAAATAACATAGAGTGAAGCCAGACCCCAACAAGGAAAATAACTATCAAAAAGATAGGACTGAAATGACGCGCGCTGAAACTCTATCTCGTGTGCGCTGAAACTCCGATAGGTATCAAAAAGATTGGATTGAAAACTATCTCGGCGTCCCGATTAATTTCAAGCTCATGTGCGCCTACCCTGAACTGGACAGGGTTCCTTCTGGAGTAAGTAAGATCATTACAATATCTGTTACTATAAGTTGCACATCTGTCTACACTCGTTACTAAGCAGTGTCTTATCATATTTGAGCTACAAAAGAGGTGTACGTCCATTGGTCGGCTGATGGTGAATGGTGAGGGAGTGACACTGGAAAAAGCAATGGTTAGGTGTAAACCGGTTCTTTTATATAATTTTAGTGAAATATTTATTTAACTCAAAACAACTTTCCTTTGTTTTGATCCGGCATCTTTGTGCGTACACACTGGGCAATTTATCATCGTTGGGCAAAAAATTATAATCATGTTTAACTCGCATAAATTATTGTTAAATAAAAGCAGCTGACTTGCGAGTCAGGTACAACTATTTATTTATACAGGCAACGTTTCAATAACGGTGTCTGTCCCTAATTACACATGGAAAAAGGTGCCGTGACTTAATGAAAGCGTATAAGCATTGTTTTCATAAACATACTAATCTTATAACACGGCGCTATTTTTAATAGAGTTCTTCTGTAAATAAATAGTTGTACCTGACTCACAACTCAACCCGTTTTTCTTAAAAAAATTATAATTAATGCGATGATAATAAAAAATTTACTATTTTTCGATGAATCGTTTTAACTAAAAACTTAAACTATTTCCGTTAAAAGCTAACTATTTGAGTTTCAACTATACTCCTAATATCCTTTTTAAAACGAAATTCTTATCACAATGTCTAAAATTTTGCTTTCGAAACCAGTGCGGCTTTGACTATCTACGCTTATATTCTGAATGCTAACATAGACACTGTTTTAATTGTTATAAAATAAATTTTTGAAAATATTAAATTCAGTTTTATGGTTTTCATAATGATAAAAAGCACAGCAGATTTACTTACAGTAGACTACTACATTAGTTGGTATAAAAATATTTTGATGTGATTGTACTCCCGCCACGAAGTTTGTTTTTTGGTGAGATATGAAACCCCCAAAACCAACAATAAATCTTACTGACAGTGAAGAAAACTAAAGGACAATTGCCTTCTCAGGCACGTACAGAGACGGAATAAGGCCTAGCAATGCCCTTGGGTGCGATGGCGCTCGTTCCACCACTCTCTGACGTGCCGTTGGTGCACGCTAATACGTCCCGGCAGCAAACACTGGATGGCGATTGGGCGCACTATAAAGTTCGGATACTTCATTTTAAATGCAAAGTTTTTTTTTATTATTAAATATAAAAATAAATAATTTTAACAGAAATTTGTAATAGTTATTTCTTAAGGTGAGTTATATTTTATGCGATGTAAGACTGTTATTACAAAACATATGCATACTGTCAGATATTTAGAATATAATCTATAACTATTCCCGTTACGTTTCAGGGATTATTTAATGCCAAAAAATAACTGCTAAAATATACTCCTTATGTATTCCTTATTTTGTATATTTTGCCAATGGTGAAAATAATTGGACCAAATTCGATATTTTTAGTTTTTAATGTGTTACTCGAAAATATATTCTAAACTAGGAAAAAGAAATTTCAATTGTTCAAACCAAATTCAACTAATAGTCAAATTTGTCTGTTTAAACTTACTTTAATTATCCCCATACAAGCGTAGCGTTACATTATATTAGGCTATATTCTATTACGTATTAGAATATACCTCACTACTATATTAAAATATACAGTAGAGTCTCAAAATTCCGTGTCCCGATGTTTCGGGCTTCCGTTAAGAAGCTATTTCTATTTGAGCCTATTTTATCTAATTGAAAGTAAATGATGAGTCAGGCTTCCAAGAAGTGTTTATAGCCATACGAAATGCAAAAGAAATTTCTCGGGCTTCCAAGAAATGTTCCAAGAAACTAACGCAATGGAGGGTGAATATGCATTGGAAGGTGGAATGGGCTAACGCAATTGAAGGTGACTACGCATTAGAAGGTGAAACGGACTGACGCAATGGAAGAGGACTACCCAATGGAAGGTGGAATGAACTAAAGCAATGGAAGGTGACTACGCAATGAAAGGTAGAAGGAACAAACGCAATGGAAGTGATTACGCAATGGGAGGTAGAACGGACTAACGCAATGGAAGGTGACTACGTAATGCAAGGTGGAACAGACTAACGCAATTAAAGGGGACTACGCAATGAAAGGTGACTACGTAATGCAAGGTGGAACAGACTAACGCAATGGAAGGTGACTACGTAATGCAAGGTGGAACAGACTAACGCAATTAAAGGGGACTACGCAATGAAAGGTGACTACGTAATGCAAGGTGGAACAGACTAACGCAATGGAAGGGGACTACGCAATGAAAGGTAGAAGGAACAAACGCAATGGAAGGTGACTACGCATAGGGAGGTAGAACGGACTAACGCATTGGAAGGGGACTACGCAATGGGAGGTAGAACGGACTAACGCAATGGAAGGTGACTACGTATTGCAAGGTGGAACAGACTAACGCAATGGAAGGGGACTACGTAATGAAAGGTAGAAGGAACAAACGCAATGGAAGGTGATTACGCAATGGGAGGTAGAACGGACTAACGCAATGGAAGGTGACTACGTATTGCAAGGTGGAACAGACTAACGCAATGGAAGGGGACTACGTAATGAAAGGTGACTACGTAATGCAAGGTGGAACAGACTAACGCAATGGAAGGTGACTACGTAATGCAAGGTGGAACAGACTAACGCAATGGAAGGGGACTACGCAATGAAAGGTAGAAGGAACAAACGCAATGGAAGGTGACTACGCATAGGGAGGTAGAACGGACTAACGCATTGGAAGGGGACTACGCAATGGGAGGTAGAACGGACTAACGCAATTGAAGGTGGAACGAACTAATACAATTGAAGGTGACTGTAACAATCTTAAAAATAAGATGTTACATATAAATTCATTTATATATTTAATATTTATTTAATAATTATATCGTCCCAATATAAAAGAAAACCTTGTTTTATTGGTGCACATTGTGAAGCTAGCGTAGGTAGTAAGCGCTCCTAGCGGGCGAAATAAAAAAATATCGTACGAGTTAGTAACTTAGGGTAATAAGCACATCACGCCATGTGTAAACATGGTCTGATATCGCCTGATCCGAAGCACCAATCAAAAAATTCAAAATAATAAGTAAGAGTGGGAATTTCAGTTAGCACGTCCATGCAACGACTCCACTTTTAAAAATGTCTTTGAACGAGACGGACGTGATGGCATTTTCGGACATAACCTAGAAATTAGTAAGCTTCCAGTATTCAAATTTTAAGATGTCAAGGGCGGTACCAAATTTTATTAACGCAACAAAGGAAGAAGTCAGAAGCGATTATTTATGTGTTTCAAATAAGTAAAAGTTTATATCATTTTTTTTAAGAGCGCTGATTTGTAAGAGCGATGTGTTAAGTGTACAAAGGCCATGTGCAGTAATTAATGGTATGTGTTAAAGTGTTTTCCAAGTAAAGTGCACAACTAGGTACGTTTTAGATAATAATAAAGAAAATGTGTTTTAATGTTAACTAACTTGAGAATTTTAAATAATAAAAGATTAACACATGAACGGTAGAAATTGTCCTTTGAATATTCACTTCTAAAAATTTAATTGGAAAACTTAAGTTACTACCTTCTCGATATATATAAATTTTAAAGGTTAATAAGTAATTAAAATGTATTGAATAGTTAGCAGTAATTAAAAGTTAATTACTCGACACATTGGTGTCATTTGTTCTTTTGTAATTTGTCATTGATTAATAATTTGTATTACTTTTAAAGCTTTAAATTATCATTTCAAGTAACCTAGTTCTATCTTCAAGATAAGAAGACCACCATAGACAGACAGTATCTGCCTGAGCTATGACGTTAGAACTAGAAGCCCTGGTAAGTAAGGTTAATTAATTTGTTAATTAGTAATTAACACACTTTTTTAATAAAGTAATACTTACACCCAGATAAAAAATGGCTTGAACGTAACATGACTATGCAATACAAGGTGGAATGGGCTAACGCAATTGAAGGTGGCTACCCAATAGAACGTGGAACGGACTAACGCAATTGAAGATGACTATGCAATGGAAGGTAGAATTGGCTAACGCAATGGAAGGTAGAATGAACTAAAGCAATGGAAGGTGACTACTCAATGGAAGGTAGAACGGACTAACGCAATCTACATTGACTACGCAATGGAAGGTGGAATGGGCTAACCCAAGTGAAGGTGACTACCCACTGGAAGGTAGAACGGGCCAAAGCAATGAATAGCAAATGCCTCTCAGAAGGTGCGGCTATTTTTGCATTTCACACAAGTGTACTTTCATAGCAAGTACTTTTTTGGAAACAATAATTAGGCCAATACTAGGAGGACGGGAGTTGAAAGAAGATAAAATTTGTCATCCAATCAAAAACATATATAATTATTTGAAAATATGATGAATATCTTTTAAATGGTAAAGTTACTAAATTAGAGAATATTATTTTAATAGAAATAAATAGCTATAATATAAAAAAAATTCATTAAACTTCAATTAACGAAATGTGAAATCTAAATAAATATTATGTCGTTTTGAAGTTTTTCCATTCAGTTATTGCCAAGCTATTTTTAGCATTTCGTTATTAATACATGAGGAAGTGTATATAACAAGCATTTATTTACCTGCATCGATTGGTTGTGGCGACAAAAAAATGTCTGACTGGGGTCCGAATTTCATCCAATAGAACGCGTACATGATTTATTGCGCCAAATATTAATTTACTGGTCCAAACTGCCCCTTCCGACTGCTTTGTAGGCACCATTATTACACTCTTAGCATCCGTACCTTTCATAATATACAGTTTTATGAACCGGCATTTATTTCTCTATTAAATGATTGTAGACCGAAGTATACAAACACAAAGTTAATTCAAATCAACCGCAAAGCGATTATTTTTTAAAAAATATATGTGTATCACACTTCAATATTGCATTGAATTTAATATCAAAACGTTTTTTGTGGACTAATTTTTCAACTTCCCGTCAGCTAAATCAGGATAAATCGAAAAAACCTTCCAAATGCACAGGATTCTATCAACCGGATTCTTTCACCTGTTTGTATGTCAACCTCTCAAATAATCATAATTTAGATTCACGTATAATTAGGGCAATCAGTACATGTGGCTATTGTCGTCTGCAAAGGTTATAGGATTCTAAAGATAGAAAGATAAAAGTAAGGTATTTTATAAAACCATATAAAAATACATAAACGCAAATGTAGAGATTAAATAGAGAATCATGACATTTGTAGGGTCGCAAAATAATTGCAGACGTACTCTCTACTGGATATGGGAAGACGACTAACCGTTACATCCTATTGTAAGTATCACATAATGATAGATGGTATTAGACAGGACTAACGACATGACGAAATGATCCACTGGTAATAGAGAAAGGGGAATATTATGACATTGCTTGGGAAAAAACGCATTTCCTGAAGTAGATTTACTCTCTATCGGGATATTGGAAGTGACTAATCACTACACTATATTACGTTTGAGAAAAAGAAAGGCATGTAGAAATAAACAGGACTGACGACATGACGTAATGATCCACTAGTAATGGGGAATAATATTATGACATTTCTTGGGAAAACGCAGTTCCTCTCTCTCTCTCTCTCTCTCTCTCTCTCTCTCTCTCTCTCTCTCTCTCTCTCGTTACATACCTCACAGTATGATAGTATTACAGAGAGCTAAGGAAAGGTACGGTTAGCGTCGTTTACTTAAAGTAATGTATTGGCCCAGCAGTATACAATTACATGGTAATGATTTCTTACATACATGTGTAGTTTGTCTAACATTAAATGTAAGATTATATTTCAATTTCAAATAAATGATTATTTTCGTGTTCATATATAAATAATTTGTATTTCTAAAATAATATAAAATCGAGTATTATAGTTCGATTATGTGGTGGACATATCGACACTTTAAACATTTTTTTCTATTGTATTTTTCTTTTACAAGTGTTCCTAATATTGAAACACTAAAATACACCATGCCAATATTTGTATTCTACATATATTTGTGAATTCATCTTGTACAAAATAGCGAAGTAAAAATATCTGTTAGATATTTACAAAAACTATAACTGATGTATATTTACACACACACACACACACACACTTTATATAGCCTAAATATTGTGAGGATGATTGTATTTGTGTGATTCTGTATACGTGCGTATAAGTGCATTACGTATGAACATTGCTTTGATCTAGTAATTTATAAATTTATAAAATTCGTTGAAATACTAATTTTATAGACCATGTATTTAGTATTTGGATGAATTTGAACCAATTGAAATATTTAACAACACAAAGTGGGCCAATAACTAATCTCAACATGTATTTAGTATTTGGAGGAATTTGAACCAATTAAAATATTTAACAACACAAAGTGGGCCAATAACTAATCTCAACATGTATTTAGTATTTGGAGGAATTTGAAACAATTGAAATATTTAACAACACAAAGTGGGCCAATAACTAATCTCAACATGTATTTAGAATTTGGAGGAATTTGAACCAATTGAAATATTTAACAACACAAAGTGGGCCATTAACTAATCTCAACATACTGTTTGATGATTTAGTGATATAGGAAAATAATGATAATATTATAGTTTATTTATCCCTATTTTATCTCAAATAACCTAATTTTTATATTATATATCCGGAACAATATAATATATATGTAATTACGCAGTCAGTAATTCTATTTAGCAAACATACAAGTTATAGATAAATATATGGTTTAATTAAATTTTGAATGTTAAATCATGTATCAAGATTAAAGTAATGTAATTTCATTCAAATTAAATCATTATTGTATCTATTCATGTGTAACATTTCTTTAATATTTATTACCACATCAAACAATGAACACAGTCATATTAAATTATTTTTTTATCAAATGTGCATTTTCAGTATTAATATATTTTGTCGGTTTTTGAAAGCTGTTATAAAATGTTGTCGTTCACAACACAATCCTGCGGTTATTCGAAATATTGAAAAATTAAAGGCCTGCTTAGCCTTTGTCGTACTTATGTTTGAGACCCCTGCTTAATCTTTTTTCGGAAACTATACTAATACTAAATATTATGTAACAGTTAACCTGTTGCTGTTAAAATCATAGCAATGTCTGATTAAAATCGTAATTATAGTAATTCTATAAAGTGTCTAAGAATGAATCTAACACTGGTGAATTTGTCGGTGATTGCAGCAATATTGTGACGAGGTGGCAATTTAGTCTGACTTGCTCTTGGAAACGGCCCCTACACTATGGAGACCAGACATTTTGGATTAGAAATGATACAAAAGGGTTTAGGTATAAGAACTTTGCTTCAACTATGGGAGTGCGTGAATTCCAATGTATGTATGTTTCGTCAATTATGAAAAGGGATTCGACAGATCGATCATGATAAACTCATAAACAGTCTCAAAATAGGGTGATTAGACTGAAGACGTATATGTAGGAGTGCTAGAATCTAGGAGAAAAGATTAAAAGCTTTGGAAGTGTGCACATACAGTAAATATTTAAAATGTTACTAATACGAAACGTGGGTTAAAAAGTTACAGATTCAAATTAAGATTTCGATTTTTTCTCAATGTTCAAAACATTTATTGGTGTATTATAAGGTGGGCGTCACCTTGTGATATTAAATTTACTAAAAGCCTACGCTGGTCTCACAAAACATTTTTGTCTTTGCAGTATATATTTATCAATGATAAGGGGAAAATATTGCCGAATATTATTTTGTGTTGTGAAAAATTGTAAACTAGTGTGTAATTCTTAGTTTTATTCTTAGTTATTAAAATATTACAAATAGTACGTCATACTCAGTCTATGAGGTTGAAACGTTTACAAAAGACACTGTAAACATTTACGTAACCACGGCATACAATGTGTCAGTTACGCAAAAATAATACCATTGTACAAGGATACTGTAATCTACTCTGGCACAGTCTAACTCTAATGGCAGTATATCTAACAGCCCATACAGGGAGAACACGGCCCTTTGTGGACACTATGATCTGAAAAATAGACCAGGTTTTGCTGGGTCTCACTTCCGAATTTCCGTCAACATCCAAGTCTCCGCGGTGGTCGTTGTGGGACGTTGACGTGAAACAGGACCAAATGATATGTAATGCTATCGATGAACCTCGTCGGTATAATATAGACTGTTTGTAAAAGAGGAATGATTTACAAAATCTGATTGATTTTCAAATGCATGTAAATGCTGTAGACCAAAATGCAGACCCCCTGAATCATGAGTTGAATATGGTCAATGTCAGCACCTTGAATCCCTTTTAAAAGACATTAGATTTTAATATTGTCCTCTCAATGCGGCCCCTTTAGGAACAACAATTATATTGACGATACGTTGGTGTAGTCAAAACAAATTTGAATTGACTCATTTATCAACCGTATTTTTTAACCGTATCGTTTTTCGTCAATATACTTTGGATTTATTCTTATTTTAAATTTATTTTCTTTCTAATTCTACGTAGGGTCTACATTTATAATATATATATATATATATATATAACGTCTCGGGATATTTCCTTGAAATCAAACTATCCTTTTGAAAAAAATTATTTTTTCACATAGTAGCAAATAAACTTGCACATATCTGCTGTTCTGATAAAGATTTATTACACAGAATTATTCGGTTGATGTATTAAAACATTTTCATTTGCACATTAGTTTACACAGATTGTGTAACGCATTTAGCATATAATCTGTGAATTAATGTTTAATTAATAAATACACGATCTATTTGTCATATTGAAAATACAAATTTTAAACCAAATATTGTTTTTTTTTACCTCAGTATTTATTATATTGCTTAGTAACCTAATTTTATGTTTATATATCGATATTATCATCTTTATTTCTGATTGTCTATTCGTCATTTTTTATTTAATAATTTTATCTTTAAATAGTGAAAACCAGAGACAGAAAAATAACTAATACACAAGATATTAAGAAAGTAAGTTTCGGATCACCATGGCTATTGCGCCATCGCATTTGGCGGATTCATTGTGCACACATTGAAATACGCGTGCGCACAACTTATAGCATACCTTGCGCCTTCAACGATACCATTTTCAACGCTATTGTAGGAGTGTGTTGTTTATAGTGTCATTTGAAATTGTCGGTTTCATTGTTGCATGTAATATTACGTATATTGCATGTATATTAAGTTACTTGTAAGGTGTAGATAGAAATTCTGTAATTTTATAGATGATAGTGTAACGTAGATTTTTAAAAAAATGAAAATTGATAAATAATTGTGTACATGTGCTATTAACAAAAATAATCATAACCATAGGCTACATACAATTTCTGATTTACGTTTGCTCTGGCCATCCACAAAGTACCAACCTGAAACAAAAAATACTCAAGCTTTAATACAAAAATGTATAACCTTTTTAATTTAATACATTACAAAATGTATAATAAAATTCAATTGAATTGTTATTTCTAAGAATTTCAAAATTGTTTAAAATATATTTGCCGGTTATTTATCTGTTGTGATCGCTCATCTTCAATGAATATACGAATATCAAGAACAAAATGTTTCCTTAGGTTGCGGACATACAGAAGGCAACTGGTGACGGCAACGCAACGTAAACTTGAGTTGCTATTAGAAAAGTTGCTAGTCGGTTCACACGATTGTTCATATAAAGTTCCTAGGTTAGTTGTCAGTTATGACGTCATCAAAGGAAGGTTGTCTATATTATAAAAAGGATATTACAAAAACGTTCAAAAAAAGACAATTAAGTGTAGGCCTACACCTCTATAACGTTATTCATGCGATACAAAGTCAATATATTGCAAAACTCACGAAATTACCCAGGCCATTTTTTTAATTATTATCGTATGAGCATTAGTAGTTACGCCTACCTTTTAAGTAATGTGTTTTAGAATATCAAGAAAAAACAAATATTTGGCGAGAAAGATGGAGAAATAAATTTCGGCTGGAGAAAAATTAACAATAACACTCAGCTAAGGTAAATTGCTCATTTATGTATTTATTTTTATGTATAACTGCAACACTTAAAATAACGTTACATTACAATGAAATACAAAATGGTAGTCGATTTTATATATTTTGAACAAATTGTTGGAAATCATTTGTAGCCTATCGTTTTGAAGTTGTTGGATACACAATCATGACCAGAACCAGCAATATTTTTTGTTTCTGACATGATATACCACTATAATAAAACACTATTGAAAGAAACAGAAATACAAAAAATACAAACAAAAATTATTATCATTTAAATACGGTATAAATCTTGAGAAACGCAAACACAACACAACAAATACTGCTGGCAACTGAGAAACTGAGCAACGAGTTTACAGCATGCCGTGACTGGAGCAACTCTAGTCTCTGTGTCACTAGCTAGTCACGTTGCTATCACTTCTCTATGAATATGTGCATGTAACTCCGTATGCTGTGAAAAAGAAACTCTAGTTTACGTTGCGTTGCGATCACCAGTTGATTTCTGTATAACCGCGGCCTTAGGCTAAGTTGTTCGATTGTGGTTGACAACACAGGTGACCACCGATCACAGTTTAAATTCTCCTCAGTGTCTTGTGGTAAAGTAAAAGGTCTTCTGAGTAACAGGTATATTTAACCAAAAAATATTAGGTTGATATTTTCATTAGGTTGTATTTTCCAAAACTATAGCCCCGTTTAAACGTGTGTAGTTTTATCAATAGCGCTGGTACCTGCCTCCTAGAAATTGGTCCCCATATCCTTATTTATTCCTACCTGATGCTCGGTCAATTCCTTCATATTTGTACAAAAGTTTGAATATTCTAAACGTGTCTACCTAGGAACACTGTATGCTGGAGTAAATATTTGTTTCACATTTAAGGAATAATATTTCCAAAGGCTAATGAATTTTAAAACAATACGTAAGCGTATTTTTAATGCGTTTTATAATGAATATGTCAGTTAGGAATGACTGACTCAACCGTGTTAGGCATTTTCCTATTTCTTCTGATGGGAATAGATATATACAACCCAGTACGCTATTTATCATGTGGTCCTGTATAAAACGTTTTTGGGATGCATACTCTTACTACAGAAAGTTTAAGATATTTGATTTTACCTTCAAATAATTTTTCAGTTTTCAAAGTTTTGTCGTATTTCATTTTATGAAAATGTATGCAAGCACTTTATTTTATTTGAGGAAGCATATCAAAACTCTGCAATAATAATTTCGAATTCCGTTTTTGGAACTATATGTATGATGCCATAAAACACTGAACATATTAGAACAATAGAAACAATTTTCCAATACTCGTTCTCGACCTAGACAAATGCATGCATTTGTCTCCAGGGCGGGTGTATTCATTTCATGATTCATTCAATATGTCGTCGATGGCAGACAATTCAAAGCTCTGTTGTGTTTCGCCATTCCTGCAGAAAATACCAAATAAAAGTTGTTGGAATTTTAAAATTAAAATCAAAGCCTTAAAATACTGCAGTGTTAATATTTTACAGGTTTCGAGTAACCGGCTTTTGTTCATTGAACAAAAGAATATTTCGCATTTCACTTTATTACAAAGTCGTATAATTAAATACAATTTCGAAGTACATTTAATTATAATTATATCTAACTGTTTTACACCAGTCTGACAACAATAAACAAAAATTATTGATAGGAGCAATGCAATTGTTGGAGAATTCCTTCTTTCCGCAGGGATTGATTCCTACGATAACAATAAATATGTCCACTAAGAGATTTCCGCTTCTTCTAGAGAAGTTATTTCTGGTATTTCTGCATTAAGGAAGTTTTT